>PIJE02002234.1:40423-63384 GCA_002895965.2 Coryphaenoides rupestris
ACACGGTAGTAAAGAGATACAAATTGGAAAAAGAGACTAAGATTTTGAGGCGGTTAACACATGATAGTAGATTTCAGCCCGGGAAAGATGATCATAGTTTTAAGAGATGGGCGCGTGGGGGCATTACAGCAATATGTACGATAGTGGAAAAGGGGGAATTGCAGAGTTTTCAATATCTAAAAGATAGGTTTGATTTGGAGAGGGGAGACTATTTTAGATACCTACAGACGAGGGATTATTATGCAAGGGAAATAAAAACATAAGACCATTGAGCAAAACGGGGTAATTAAGGTAATGATCAAGGCATATAAAGGAGGGAATTGTAGAGTGATATCAGCCCTCTATCAGGCTCTGTTGGGGAGTAGGGGCAATTCAACTATGGATATAAAAGAAAAGTGGGACAGAGAAGTTGGGATTGAGATGACAGAGGAAGAATGGTACAATCTATGCAGGGGGGCAGCGCTCAGCCACTGGTTCGAGGGTGTGGAGGGAGTTTGGCTGGAAGAATGTTATTAGGTACTTCCTAACGCCTAAGATGAAGGGGAGATATGTGCCAGAACAGAATGTATGTTGGAGGCTGTGTGGCCAGGTGGGGGCAGATCATACGCACATGTTTTGGAAGTGCCAAAGGTATTGGGTAGGAGTATGGGGAGTATTAAAGGGGATATTGGGTTATGGAGTACCCAAGACCTGCTTGGTATTATATCTGGGAAATCTGACAGAGGAAAAAACGCAAGGAGGGGACAGATATCTGGTGAAGGCACTGTTAGTAGCCAGCAAGAAAACCATAACGAGAGCATGGTACAGGATGGAACCACCTACGAAACAGGAGTGGCTGGGGGTAGTAGAGGAAATATGATATGGAAAGATTTACACACATATTGAGGGTGCAGGAGGGCAAATTTGAATCAAAATCGGACAAATTGATTGAATATAAAAGAAAAGTGAATGACAACAAACTGGGAGGGTTGAGGCCAGATTATGATGTTGCATAAAATAAATAAGGGCGAAAGCTCACGTCAATTTTTTTTTTTGCTTTGTTCTTTAACTACATGCTAACTTAACTCAGGATCATTACTATGCAGGTCTTTACTTTGTTGGATCCTTATACAACTCAGTGTTATTTTCTTAAGCATGTGTTCTTTGTTAACTATAAAAATGGCAATAAAAATTTAAGTGACAAAAAGAAGCTCTACAGGACATCCATAGCGAGGCCACTTGCCTCCATCATCTCCAGCTTCTCGGGGTAGGCGAGGTCGCCCGGGGCAGGGTTGTAGCCCGTGATGTCGTCTGGATGTAGATGTGTGTCCGGTACACCAAGCCTCTCTTGGACGTCCTCCAGCAACTGCTGCACCACCGCGTCGAAAGCCCCCAGCTGACCAGCTGTGCACGCACACACACACATACTAATCTGACGTGCACGGCGGAGTCATTACCAAATACAAGCGTAAATAAATAAGATGATGGCGGCTGGCCCGCCCGGCAGTTAATTACAACCGACAAGGGCTGTCACGATTCCAGAGGGTTGTTTGATTTAGTCTTTTCTTGGTGGTGTGTGTGTGTGTGTGTGTGTGTGTGTGTGTGTGTGTGTGTGTGTGTGTGTGTGTGTGTGTGTGTGTGTGTGTGTGTGTGTGTTAGGTCAGGGGCACGTAACGGGCCCTCCCTGTGTGTGGGAGGCGATGTGAGGAATCATTCTCGTCCTCCAAGGTTCCCTCGATCAAGCTCACAGGAAAGCTTGATCGTTATTAATTACAAGGCTCGGATGAGAGGCTTCCTCCTCCTCCTCCTGGTGACGAGCCAGAGCCTTTGCCAAACAAACTTGCCATTTTTTCACTGTACTTACTAGGTACCATTACTATTTGTTTAGAGTTGTTTTAGAATGTATGTTTAGAAGAATACTGCAGGAGAGAATGGGGAGTAAGCATTCCATTGTACTTGGCATGGCAATGAAGACATTCTGAATCATAAATGTTATACTTCTGCAAATTACAAAATCTCAGCGGTGCCCGAAGAAGTGCCAAAAAACTAGTTTGGCGATGAATGCCTTTGCCTTTTCTCCGCAATCATTTGCAGTCATATTGTTCTCACGACCTCGCCGAATGTTATTTTCCGCCTGAAGCATCTTCCTCCTCCTCCCTGGAGTTTAGCCATTAACCGCTGTGGGAGTGTGTGTGTTTGGTGGCTGGCTTAATTGGCCTCACCTGGCCCAGTTAGAGTCTGGGGGGGAGGGGCTACAAACCTGTGGTACATTGGCTAATCAGTGCACTACAGGTTAAGTCAGCCATCGACACACACACTCGGAGAGTACTAGCATGCCAACAGTCTACCATGCTAACTGTCTACCATCTGCTCTGTTCATTTCATTTGACAAACTTTGCAATAAACCAGACTTTACAACACCACTACTGCCTTGGTGTCCTTGGAGGAGCCCTGATCAAAGCCACATGTTGTTGCATTGTGGCAAGGAGAAGTGCTAGACTTCAGCCAACAGGCGCAATCACCAGATGGTGGGAGGCCGCTGGGAGGGAGGGTCCGTCCCCGGGAGCCTTACCGTTGTTGCGGATGTGGTCGTCCAGCATCTCGTTCTTCAGGATGGCGCAGAGCTCCGACAGCGTCTCCAAGTGGATGACGTGGATGATGAGCGGCCGCAGCACGTCATACAGCGACAGACACAGCCTCTCCAGCAGCTCGCTGCAGGGAGCGGTGCAGGAGACACTGACCTTTAACCTCTAGGTTACACTTTCAAAATAAAAGCATTGCATTTGGGGTCCCTACTCCGCCGTTATTTTTAATTATTATTGCAAAACGTGTTTGTAAGAATCTTCCTTTTTTTGTAGAATTGAATAATCTTTCAGTTATTGTATTGTATGTTTTAGTTTGCAAGATAGATGTATCAGTTTTTACTTTTTGAATGCTTTTTGTTTGTTTACATTGTTTACATTTGAAGACAGCTCCGTTCAGATTTAATAAGTGCATGAAAAGTAGTAGAAGTGGAGTAAATAATAAGCACTTCCACTTCAATAATTTTAGATCCAAGTCATTGTTGAATACCGTCATCATTTTAACAGCTATGGACTAATTGTCACAAACCCCATTGGATGGGTGAGGGGTTCGTATAGCAGAGAGCGAACAGCGACATGAGCTGCAAATTATAACTTGTAACGTAAATCTTGGCAGATAGGATGGTACTGTGTGAGCAGATAACCGAGCAGAGCAAAAAACAATAAGGTATTTTGTAAATGGTAAATGTATTGGATTTATATCGCATAGCTTCATACACAGACGGCGGTGTCAACCATGCAAGGTAACAACCAACAGGTCAGGAGGAGCAGTTAGGGTTCGGTGGCGTCTTGCTCAGGGACACCTCGACACTGTGTGTGTGTGTGTGTGTGTGTGTGTGTGTGTGTGTACACACAGTGACTCCTAGACGGAACTAGTTGACATGCTGGGTAGGGGAGGGGGCGGGGCTTGTCTTACTCAAGGCGGGGCGTGGGTTTGGTGAAGAACTCGTTGTAGAGTTGATGCTCGTCCTGGCAGACGTGGACCATGAAGGCACAGCCGCTGCGCACCTGCCAGGAAATACAAGGAATGGAAGTCAATAGATCAGCAATTGTCTGCAGGAGCACACACACGCGTGCGTACACGAACAAACACACACACACAGCTGTTCAAGTGTCGCTCCAGACAAACTTTGTTGAAATGGCAATCCATTTAGTGCGTTTACCAGTAAAGAAACAGATCTGCGGACCATTTGCTCGGTCTAGGTCTGGGCTTTCTTCAGGCCGAGTTTGAGTGAACGACTTGATTACTTGGTCAGCAAATCGATAAAATGAACGATGAGCGAAAAAGAACCGCAATCGTCGTTATCACGTCTCACGACAAAGCTACTGCTACTACTGCTACTGCTACGACTGCTCATGCCAATAAATGTACTCTTTGTAAGTCGATTTGGATAAAATCGTCTACCAAATGCTCTAAACGTACATGTAAGTGTACTAATGCTACTGCTGCTCACGTTATCTTAAGTACTTTTTTGCACATTCCGCTGGGCATCGGCACTTTCCGTTTCATCTTATATGTGTATGTGACAAATAAAGTTCTTGAATCTTGCTACTACTACTGCTGCTGCTAATGCTACAACTAATGCTACTTCTACTACTGCGACTACTACTGTTGCAAATGCTACTACGGATTCTACTGCTACTAATGCTAATGCTGCTGCTACCAATGCTACTACTACTACGAATGCTACTACTACTCATATTTTTTTTTTAAATAATAATAATAATAATAATCGTGTGTCTGACCAGTGCACAGTGGTCCTTGCTGGTCAGGTCTGTGATGGTGGAGGTGATGCTGGGGCTGAGCAGCTGCTCCCGCTGGTCCAGGTAGCACTGGTGCACCTCGCCCAGCAGGTGGTGGTACCTGGTGGGGACATCAAGTGACAGGTGACGGGTGGGGAGAGGGAGACAGACGGGGTATCATTAGGGGCACAAAAAAGGTGGAAGATATTTAAAATGTGCGATGTGTGATAAAAGCAGTGAAATCTGAAAATACAAATCATATGAAACGCAAAAGCTGATTTTTTGTCTCGCTTTTTCTTTGGTTAAACGCTTGCGTTTAGCCCAGGAGTAGATGATGATGAGAAGTTAAAATGATTAAGTGTGTGCTGCTGAGAAGTAAACATCATCATCATCACCACCACCACCACATCACTGAGGATTCTGTTCTGATGCCGTTTCTCTCAGTACAAAGGGTAAGGAAGCTACTGCACTTATTGATTTAAATGAAAGCAATGATGATGATGGATGATGATAATGCCTAGATAGAGCCTTCAGTACATACTCTGGGATCTTCTCTGCCCGCTCCTCGATCTGTTCAATCAGCGTCTGCGGAGCAAAGCAGTCACGAACCATTTTTCCCCTTTAAAAACATGAATGGGGCAAAAATTATGAGGGGGGGGGGGGGGGGATCCTGAGAGGGGAGGGAAAATCGAACACACCGCTCACCCTGACTTTGGGCGCAGTCGCTCTGAACTTCACATAGTACAGGGTGAAGGCGTTGTCTGCGTTCGCCAAGCCCAGAGAATCCTGTCAATAGGATCGTGATTGACAGGTTTATAAAAAAAACAAAACAGAAAAACACAACAACAACAAAACACACACACTCTGGCTCTCAAGATGAGCAGCGTGTTCCTCGCTCTGCTGCTCTCCTCTGCTTACCTGCTTGGTGAGCTGGCTGGTGAGGTGGTGCATGGTGTTCACGATGTGGCTCTTCATGAAGTGCATGGCTTTTGAGAGACATTGCTTGAACTTGGAGAGGTACACCGGGTAGTCCTTGAAGTTGTGCTGGGAGCCGTCAGGTGAGGAAGAGGAGGAGGAGAAGGGGGGGGGGGGGGGGGGGGGTTAGATGCAGAGGGATGCTCATGCAACAATTCTCCAAACATTTCAATGCGCACACATCTTTTCTTTTCTTTAAATCGCACCTTATGTTTTTAATATTTAAATTTTTTTAGATATAATTACTCTTTTTAATGTACAACGTTAGGCACCAATTGCACAAAAGCACATTCATTGTTTGCAAGAACTAAGGCAATAAAGCTGTTTCTGATTCTAAAACAGATTGTTGTTAAGAATGCGTCCAGGCTTAAGAGGCATACATTTGAGAGGCGGTAAACAGCTCATTACTTACATGGGAGGAGACGTACTCGATGCAGTCGTCCAGCTTGGACAGCATCGGTATAAAGCCTTCACTGTTCATAGACAGGGTGGGCGAATTCAATTTCTAGCGAGGCGGAGAGAGAGAGAGAGACAGGAGGGAAAGTGATGAGAGAGAGTCCAGCTCGTGTCCAGTGGTACCGAGCAGCACTGGGGGCCGGGCGGTCCGGTTGGTATGTCATGGATTTAAAGGAGAACGGTCGGTCACGTTCGGCTGTTCTCCAATATGAGAGAGTAGCGCTTCACAATTCCACGGGTAGGGGGGGGGGAAGAAGGAAAGTGCAAGAAAGAAGGATGATGTATGCCAATCACCACCGTTCTGACAGAACAAGTTAGACCAGAGACCCTTTTCACAGGCGGGTCATCGCCAGTCAGACAAACCCAGGTGTCTCTGGTAACACTACTGATGGGTCTGTACCACCAGGGGCAGCAGCACGTCGGGTAGTGAAGTGGACTAAACTAATGAAGAGAATGTGCATCGACTGCTTCGGCCCGTTGCTGTGATGTGTCAACATCGCTACCATCATCTTGGAACGGCCAAGACTAAGGCCGGTAAACACATACGAGCAAACGGGGAGCTGCCGTTTTTGTGGATAAAAAGCACGATAGCTTTTACGTTTCTCAAGGGTTTAGAATCTATGTGGTAAAAAAATATATATTGTTTCTATATTTTTCTGTTCTAGCTATGTGATGGTTTGTCTGCAAAAGAATGCATAATATGAACTACCAAATAATAATAATAATACAAAAGAGTTTTTGTTATCATATACTGTGTATATATATATATATATATATATATATATATATATCTTACAGATAACTTACCGTGTTTATGTTTTCCAACTCATTAAAATATGAGAGTTTCTGCTGGATGTTCTCCGCCAGGTGAACGAGTTCTGACTGAAAACACAGAAAAATAGAAATGAGATCCAAAAACAGCAGAAAAACTAACCAAAATGCATTCTTGCAGTGTTTACATACTCTTCTTGCGTGTGCATTAGTTTCCAGTACGATCCATTGCGCCGAAACTGAGTCGTAAATTCCCTGTTCTCTCATTCCGGCCCGTTAGAGATATCAGTATCCATCTCAACCCACAGAAACAAAGAAAAAGCCACGAAACGGCCAATACAATCTTCAGCAAGTCATCCCTCCATGAGCATATACAGTATATAGCATCCATTTTAGCCTCGCAGCGAGCAAGCAGTTTGACTAAGTTTAAATCTTGGTCACGCTGCACAAAGGGAATCGAAAGCAGAATTTTTACTCAAACAATTACAGAGCATAAGACAACGCAAATATACAAAAGTAAACCCATAGACACAGACAAAGATGGAGTTAACGGGGAAGCTGTGGTTTTTCTGGTAGCACTAAAATTATAATATATTGTATCATACATATAATAAGAATATACAGTATGCTCTATATAATATGTAGATAATATAATATATAGCAAAATTGTATACGACATATCCAAATATTTGTGTACTCCACATAGATCATAAACTACTTTGAGTAACATAAAAATATATACAGTATATATTGATGCATACAACTATGTACTAACTGTACCTTACCCATAGCTATGAAAGTAAAGGCCTCTGTAGACTTCTTTAGAAGTGTTCCGAGAACAGAAAAAATATTGTACGCCCGAATTCAACTTCTACCTTGTATAGTTCCACAGAACTGGCCAATATTGGGGCGGTACTAGAGTATAGGAGGCTGTCCGTCAACCTAGGGCTGTCCGTCAGACCCCCCAAACGAACAAAAAGAACCCAACAGAAGCGTCGGAAGCCGGTTTCCGACACGTCGGAAGAAACACAGAGGTCTTTAGTAACATACTGACCTGCTCCTTGAGCAGTTGCTCACAGGCCTCGTGTAGGTTGCCGGTCTTGTTGGACACGAACAGGTACTGCTTCTGCAGGGTCTCCAGGTGCTCCAACGCCGCGTTGACGTCCGCCAGGATGGCGTCACACTGCTCCTGGTACGAGTAGAAGTGCTCCCGCGTTTTCCTGGTGGGAGAGCAACATTAAATATAACGCATTGTTTGGTTCCAGCGACGGAATGACGGGTGTGCATCGAATTCAGTGGTCTGTGAGATATAGCAAATTGCCTCACTGCTTCTCCCATGCACACAGTTGGTACACAGTAAACAAATAACCGTCTTCCTATAATCTTGAACTTTGAAATGGGGATAGCATGTATGCTGTAATCTGTCATTTATTCTTGCACAAAGCATGCATGACATCGATACTTTATTGATCAGCACATTGAGGATAATACAGTACCTGTATTTTGCTCCCTCTTCCAGATCCATTTTTGTCTGCAGATTCACAAACCAGGAGAAGAACTGTGGAAAAATGAAAACAATCATCACAATTAATGAATAAGAACAGGAGCAATTCCACTTTGCACCTTTAAAAGGAAACATATTATACCACCAGGTGTGAGCGTGATTAGCCATTCCAAGTGGTTTCAAAAACCGTTTTTTGGCATCACAAGTGGGAGTGTCCACCTAGAAGTAGGGTTGGGTATCGTTTAGATTTATCCGATACCGGTGCCAAACCGATACTTTTAAAACGATACCGGTGCCAAAACGGTGGCAGAACCGATACCTTCTTTAAAATAAAGAGCAAACAACAACGTTAAAGAATGTCTTTTTTTATTGCAAAAGCAAAACAATTGAACAATAAATAAGTAAAACAGTACAACTACTAATAATAAATAAGAGCAAATAACAGCACAGTGACTGTCAAATAATGGTCCTGTGCCACACTGGTCCACCCATCACAGGTAATAGCAGCCTTACTCACTTGTGCCAATTCCTGAACCAACATTCTGCTTTTCAACAGAGTACCATGCAGGAATGAGGGTATTCATCAGAGTATCCCTGGACGGGGGGCGGTAGCGAGGATTAAGGGCACTGGTCATCTCTCTGTATTAAAGAAATTTAAGGATGTGTATTAGTCTTATTTGTCTTAATGGCACATAACTAGATTATACACACTAAATAAACAAATATTATTTTCACATAATGTAATTACCTAAAACAATGATATGGTATTTATTTATTTACCTGAACCATGGAGATTCCACAGTGGAAAAAGAATGCAGTCCCTCGAGCACAAATCTGGTCACAGCCCTGTGGCATTCTTCCACCTTCTCTTTTGTTAAGGTTCCCTTCTTGGCCAAGGTGAATGGGGTCACTACTGCAATAATAATATATATTATGTTCATTAATTAATTAGTTAATTTATTTATTTATTATTAACGTATGTAACCATAAACACGTAAAAACGTTGATTTATAAATTCAAGATTTGCATCGTTAACGTTACGTTACTAACATGAGNGGGGTGTGTGTGTGTGTGCGTGTGTGTGTCCACACATAACAAGCGGGACAAAAACTGCTTAGTCATTGTCATGCAATTTAATGAGCTGATACGGTGGGGACCCCTCTCATTTCGAGGCTCATAAATCCAAAAGTATAAGTCTGTTTGTTTCCATAGTTACATATATGTGACCATCACGGGTGTAGCTACATTTTGATGTATAGATTACGTATGTGGAGTTTATATTGTGGGCGGGATGGCAGTTTTAAAAATAGATTGTGTTTTTTTTTTTCGTCTGCTCTCCGCTCTAACCTGACGTCACCCGCTCTAACCCGGCGCAATACACACCCATGTTAAACTGTCTGAGGAGCTGAAAAATCAATTAAGTCTGAACTGTAATTGTGTCAAAAGTATGAATGTTATGAAAATTGTGAAATCATGTGTGAATTCATCCAAGTTTCCTGAACGTTTTAATGTTTGAATGGAGTTTCTACCTGAATGTATGAATGAATGGGAAGAGGTTGAATATGAGTGGTTTTGGACACATTTTGAACACTCACCCCCATTCATTTCAATGGGGCAAAAATGCTGTTAAATGTTGAATATTTCGGAAAGTAATAATGGTATGTACAAACAAAGTAGTAGCACTCGATTCCCGGTCAAGGCGCACGTTTTGATGTATTTTTTGCGTGTGTGCTGGCAACGCTGTGAGACTAGTTCCGCGCCGAAAAAAGTACGGAAGAATAAATAATAATAAAAAAGAAGATAAGTATGATGGAGAGTAATAGTGTGCTTTGCATTGCAAAGGCACCCTAACTAGAAAAATTCCAGGGAAATTTTGAGGGTGCCTACTAAGCAAGCAATAACACACACACACACACACACACACACACACACACACAGATGTGTAGGAGAGGAGTAGAGAGATACACGTATGTACTTTGAAGTAATGTTTCATTAGCACACTAACAATACCTAAAAATAAAACTGTACTTTTGTATTAGCAAGGTCATTACTAGGTCTTGATCTTAAATCAACAATTACATACACAAAGCACACACACAGCATAAACACAACATAAAATACATAGGCCTGTACTCAAAAACACACACACACACTCACACACACAGTATACAGACAAAAAAATTGATTGTGTGTTATATGAAATGACGGCCACACCCCTTCTCACACGTGTGTGGGGGCGTGGCTATGGCGTCACCTCCGTAGCCACGCCCCTTCTGTGTGCGCGACGAGGGGGCGTGGCTATGGCGGGGGCCTATACTCAAAACACACACACACACACACACACACACACACACACAGCATAAACGCCCCCTAAACACACGTGTGTGTGTGTTTCTCTGTGTTTGGCGAGGGGGCGTGGCCCCTTCTGTATGAGCGACGAGGGGGCGTGGCTATGGCGTCACCGCCATTGACACCATTTTGATTGGCGCCATTTTGGCGTGTATAAATATTACACCACCACACGCCATTACGCCAAACACAGACGCCATTTTGACACCATTTTGATTGGCACCATTTTGGCACAACATAAAACACAACATAAAATACATAGGCCTATACTCAAAAACACACACACACACACAGCATAAACGCCCCCTAAACACACGTGTGTCTCTCTGTGTTTGGCGAGGGGGCGTGGCTACGGCATCACCGCCATAGCCACGCCCCTTCTGTGTGCGCGATGAGGGGGCGTGGCTTTGGCGTCGCCGCCATTGGCCCGATGAGGGATGTGTGTGTGTGTGCGTGTGTGTGTCCACACACAACAAGCGGGACAAAAACTGCTTAGTCATTGTCATGCAATTTAATGAGCTAATACGGTTTGGACCCCTCTCATTTCGAGGCTCATAAATCAATAAGTATAAGTCCCTTTGTTTCCATAGTTACATATATGTGACCGTCACGAGTGTAGCTACATTTTGATGTATAGATTACGTATGTGGAGTTAATATTGTGGGCGGGATGGCAGTTTTAAAATGGCGTGATCAGTGGTGAAATCCGTCTGTAGCAGGAGGGTGACAGCTTGAAACTGCGTTAAAATACGGGCTTTGGAGTCTGCAATGATGTTACTTCTAGGCTCATAAATCCAAAAGTATAAGTCTGTTTGTTTCCATAGTTACATATATGTGACCGTCACGAGTGTGGCTACATTTTGATGTATAGATTACGTATGTGGAGTTAATATTGTGGGCGGGATGGCAGTTTTAAAAATAGATTTTTTTTTTTTTTTCGTCTGCTCCACGCTCTAACCTGACGTCACCCGCTCTAACCCGGCGCAATACACACCCATGTTAAACTGTCTGAGGAGCTGAAAAATCAATTAAGTCTGAACTGTAATTGTGTCAAAAGTATGAATGTTATGAAAATTGAGAAATCATGTGTGAATTCATCCAAGTTTCCTGAACGTTTTAATGTTTGAATGGAGTTTCTACCTGAATGTATGACTGAATGGGAAGAGGTTGAATATGAGTGGTTTTGGACACATTTTGAACACTCACCCCCATTCATTTCAATGGGGCAAAAATGCTGTTAAATGTTGAATAATTCGGAAAGTAATAATGGTATGTACAAACAAATTAGTAGCACTCGATTCCCGGTCAAGGCGCACGTTTTGATGTATTTTTTGCGTGTGTGCTGGCAACGCTGTGAGACTAGTTCCGCGCCGAAAATGTGTACGGAAGAATAAATAAAAAAATAAAGAAGATAAGTATGATGGAGAGTAATAGTGTGCTTTGCATTGCAAAGGCACCCTAATAATAATAAGTATGCAGGAGAGTAATAGTGTGCTTTGCATAGCAAAGGCACCCTAAAAATAATAATAAGTATGCAGGAGAGTAATAGTGTGCTTTGCATTGCAAAGGCACCCTAATAATAAATACATGGTCCAATTGTGTAATTTGACTGTACGGTAGCAATCACCGTTGTTATTGCACTGTCATTTTATTATTGTGACTATATCAAGCCCAAGTTGAGCACGATCAAGTTGTTGTTGCCACTTTGTCTTAAGATTCCTGGCAGAAGTGTGGAAGCTTGATTTTGTCTCAAATAACTACTGGTTTAAAGTAACAGACCTGGGTTACGACCTGCATTCACGCGGGTACACAGGTAAGCTTTCCCAGCGCATGCGCCTGGGGGTTCAGATGAACACCTGTGGAGCTGTGACGCCACCTGCAGGAATGCGGCAAAATAATATCCAGTCGATCAATCTCCAATAATTGCTGGAAAATGAGATGGTTGGAATAATGTAGAACAAAAAGGTAGATAATGCCATGCTGTGATTAAAAAAATCTAGCACACACAATTTAAGTGTCATGGGATGGAATTCATAGAATGAATGGAAGGTTTAGTGAAACAGAAAGTGGAGTGGACAAATGCATTTTCATAAATTACACACACTTGTATATTGATGAGTGGGGACCAGTTTATCATTTTAATTGTATTGAATACAATGATATATGTTCGTAATCTAAAATGGATTCCTTTGCTGTATTTTGGTCTGTAGCCTGTGGGAGACCCAATTATGCTTGTAGCTGACCCAATGTATTTGAGTCAACTTGTTTCGGGGGGAAAAAAACAACGACAGAAAAGTTCAGTTAAAGTGAGGGGTTTGCCTTCATTTCCAAAGAGCTCTCTGTTGTATGAAAAACAATTCCAAAAGGAGAACCGACGTTTTCCCATCTAAAATGCTACACCGCAATAACCCTGTGTTATGCATATTTCCATTGAGTTCAGATCCATAAAACCATCTCTTCACACCCGCCGCCAGCCAAAGGGCGGTGGTGTTTGGAACTGAACGTTTATAGTCTTTTCTTTTTTACGTTTGTACACCATCTTTTAAAGCTTTCCATTACAATGTTTCCTTCATACACAAATGACCAGTATCTCTTGTATTTCCCCCCAAATACAGTCAACGTCAAGAGTTCATCTCAAGACTTCATTTAGAAAACATCTGCACGGTAAAAAGTATACATACAAAGTTCGGCAAATATGGTAAAAGAAAAATATGTACTTGAAATGGTTATTATTGGTGATGGATGGTAGCTACCCTGACTGCATTTGTGATGCATCCTAGATTTTAAAAAATACATCTAAATAGTTTTTAATTTTGTGGCAGTGATATTTTTTGCATTTTACGTCATGAACACAGTGCACCATGTACGGTGGAAATTAAGTCTCATGTCTCACATTAGCGAATACAAGATGCACCTTTTCGCAGCAAAATAGAATTTGAAAGTGTTTGGCACTGAAGTTCCAAGGATTTCCCAAAGCAGCCATTTTCAAGAGAATGAAAAAAGTACACTAAAACCTGAAGACAGTGTTGTGATCGCGGTACCATATAATTTTTTTTTTTTTTAGGAAATATCTATCGCCACGTACAGTATATGTCTGTTGTCAAAATAACACGTTCGATGAAAAAAGAAAAGAAAACAAAGAAAAGTACAACCACAAAAATCGGTAGTGGTTCAGACCATTTAGAAAAAACGGTATAAAATGACATCTTAAAAAAGAGGTTTCAGAGTTGAATAAAAACCAGGAAAGAAATGCAGTCTCTGATGCAGTCGAAACCAGCGGACATGTCACCATTAAAGCATTAAAAAGCACCAATTATGTCCACGGACACTGGTCACTGTACAGACGTCCTGGATGAGTGTAGAAACTAAAAACGCCGGTCATGGGGACATTGAGTCTGGAGGGAGAATAACTCTGAACTCAAATGTAGAAGATCAACCACCCCTTCCCTGATAAAATCTTAGGCTTTGAAGATGTGATTTTGGGTGGGTGGGGGGTGTGTGTGAGAGAGAAAGAGAGAGAGAGACCATGGGTTCATCTCAGTGAGGACAGGACTCGATCTTTCGGTTCTGGATGCGGGTTCGGCTGGATGGTACGGTAGCGCTGCGGATAACCTCCATCCACCTGCGGAGAACAGCTGGATTAGTACGAGTTAACAGCTCCTCTACATGCCTAGCAGAACCCAATGGAACTCAACAGAACCTGACAGAAGCCAATAGAACCCAATAGACAACTTTCACAACAGGAAAAACACAGGTGTAGCTCATAACATTAATTATGGGTCCATTGTACGGCAGTGTACCAGTGTAGACACAGCTAGTCAAGTAAATATGTCCAGCGGGGATAGGAGCGGGGTTACTTTACTCCGCTCCTACAGGAACAGGGTTACTTTACCCCGCTCCTACAGGACCAGGAAGTGGCTTTACCCTGCTCCTATAGGAACAGTAAGTGACTTTAGTCGCTGGAGAGGCTAGTCATCACTGGACCCTCTGCAGTTCGCCTACCAGCCCCGTATTGGAGTGGAAGACGCCATCATCTACCTGCTGCACAGGGCTTATTCTCACCTGGAGGGGGCAGGCAGCGTTGTGAGAGTCACATTCTTCGACTTCTCAAGCCCTTCTCAACACCATAAAGCCTGCCCTGCTTGGGACTAAGCTACTGGACATGCAGGTGGACGCTCCACTAGTGGCCTGGATTACTAACTACCTCACAGGTTGGCCACAGTATGTGAGGCTGCAGAGCAACATGTCGGACACTATAGTGAGCAACACGGGAGCACCTCAGGGGACAGTCCTGTCTCCCTTCCTGTTCACACTCTACACCTCAGACTTCAGACACAGCTCACAGTCCTGCCACCTGCAGAAGTTTTCGGATGACTCTGCCATTGTGGGCTGTATCAGAAAGGGGCAGGAGTCTGAGTACAGGAGTGTGGTGGACAGTTTCGTGGAGTAAATCACCTGCAACTCAACATCTCTAAGACGAAGGAGTTGGTGGTGGATTTCAGGAAGCAACCGACTCACCCGAAACCGGTCAGCATCAGGGGGACCGAGGTGGACATTGTCGAGGAATATAAGTACCTGGGTGTTCACATAGACAATAAAATGAACTGGACTAAAAACACAGAGGCCCTGTATAAGAAAGGTCAGGTCGCCTGTATTTCCTACGGAGACTCAGATCTTTCAACGTCTGCAAAACCATGCTGCAGATGTTCTATCACTGGTGGTGGCCAGCGTCATCTTCTACGCTGTTGTGTGCTGGGGCAGCAGGGTGAAGGCAGCCGACGCCAACAGACTCAATAAGCTCATCAGGAAAGCGGGTTCTGTCCTGGGAGTGGAATTGGAGTCTTTGGTAGAGGTCTCGGAGAGGAGGATGCTGAGTAAGCTACTTGGTATTATGGACAACGCCTCCCATCCCCTGCACGCCACACTGGTGTCATACCAGAACACCTTCAGCCGTAGACTGAGATTACCGAGGTGCACCACAGAAGGTCCTTTCTGCCTGTGGCCATCAAACTCTATAACTCCTCTCTATAACTCCCCCCTTCAAGACAATGAACACAGCAATGTAATGCACAATATTACCTCACAACATCATGTGCACTTTCCTCAGTATTACGTGCAATATTAATATTACTGTCCAACATCATGTGCAATACTCTATCATGAGCTATATTATTATTATTATTTATTATGTTTAAATATTATCTATAACACTACCTCTCATCTCCTCTCATCATCATCATGTGCAATATTCTTAATGTCATGTCCAATAATGTTTCACTTCAATTGTTTTCGCCGTCGGAATATCTTATCTTGCCTACATATTTGTATATTGTAACTGTAAATTTGTAAATCCGTTAGTCTATTTTTATCATTCTGTTGTTTTCCATTTTGTTTTATTGTACTGATTAATAAAGTTCAATTCTATTCTATTTACCCCGCTCCTACAGGAACTGGAAGTTACTTTAGCCCGCTCCTACAGGAACAGGAAGTTACTTTACCCTGCTCCTACAGGAACAGGAAGTTACTGATGATCTGCACTTGCAGAACACAACTGAACTCCACAAAATCCAATAGAATCCCATAGAACCCAATGGAACACAATGGTAGAAAACCCAACAACACAACCACAACTAACAGACAGATAGATGAGAACGACAGGACATGATCGATGCGTACCGTTCAAACGTGTACTCGCTCTCGGAGCGGAAGTAGTAGACGTGCGACTTGAAGTGCAGCTTGAAGACGTAGTCCTTGTGGATGTTCTCCGCCTCGATGGGGATCGTGACGGAGTATCCCAGCAGAGGGAGGCTCGCCAACGGGTAGTCGTCCTGGAAGAGATGGAGAGCGTTAGATGATGGATGGATACTCGGTACTGTACTTCATTCATCCCATCCATCCATCCATTCGCGTCCGCTCATCCGGGTTCGGGTCGCGGTGGCAGCCGGACAAGCAGGGCCCCCCAGGCTTCCTTCTCCCCAGCCACACTCTCTAGTTCCTCCTGGGGGATCCCGAGGCGTTCCCAGGCCAGACGAGATATATAATCTCTCCAGCGGGTTCTGGGTCTGCCCCGGGGTCTCCTCCCAGTTGGACGTGCCCGGAAAACCTCCAAAGGGAGGCGCTCATTCATCCCCAAGAGGGAAATTAAGGTGTTATTGCTTTTTTCATATAAAATAATTCTTTTTAAATGTATTTCAAGATAAACTCCTCGAGAGTATGAACGGATGGTGAGACATTCATCGTAATATCATTTGAGCGTTTCCCAAACCAGGGTTTAGAAGAAGGGTGCCGTGTATGAATTCAATCCATCCTTCCAATTTAAGCTTTGGGAATGGCACTTGGCATGCAGGTTGGACATTTCACACAGACTTGCGATGTTGTCAGGTGAACAGAGAGTCAACACTGGAGGCGGTGGACGAGTGCTGAGGAGAGAAGAGGAGCCCAGACCCCTGAGAAGTGGAGGGTCCTCCTCACCTGGTGGGTCTTGCAGAAGAATATGGCTGAAGTTGGTGAAGACCACCCACAGCTTCTGCCAGGCGTTGCTGTTCTTGAACTTCCTCAGCAAGTTCCCCGACAACTGGTTCTGCGAGAGACACAAGGCGCATGTTAGATTTAAGTATGATAAATGTTGAGTCAAATTGGAGGTTTGTAAAAAGAAGAGGAAATATAAACTCAAGGGAAACAAACAAAAACAAAGAAATAGGGAAAATCCGGGTGGAACTGATCTGCTCCCGCCGCGTTCCTACCGGAACATAAAGAGAGACGGACGCAGTACCAGGATTAAACCACGCGACAAACAGAGGATGCTTAAAGACGCCGCTGAGACAGTCATAATAAATGTGCAGAACCTGATCAGTCTACAAAATCCGGGTGGCAGCCGGTAAGAAAAAACTTTAATGAATAAAGAGACTGGTTTTCCGCTGGGTCCTGCTGCTGCTTGTTGGGCCGGCGTTGGCTGTAGCCACGGAGACGAGCAGACTACGTGTGGCTCGTCAATGTAACCCTTTAATGCCCGGAGTAAATTGTTGTCTAGTGTGTGCTGATCTGTTTGCTAATTGTCAGTAAGTGGGATGTGATAGAAAGTGGGATGTGATAGAAAGTACCCATTGTTTTACTTTGCAATGGTTGGCAAGTTTGTGAATTATTTTGATATTTGTAATTGGTCACAATAATGTGGGTACTTTTTCTCTGTTTCTGGTTAAAGGTTTTTCACCTGCTAGTACTGCTAGTACTACGACTCCTATTGGAAATACCAAAATAAAGGAAGATAAAAAAGAGAACTTCTTGGTCATTGAGTGGAACCCAGATTAAGCTCGGGTAGAATGGATAAATCCCTTTCAAGTGGGGAATCTGCACATTGATCCCACAAAAAATCTGTGTCATGAAATGACCAATAAGTGATAGTGGGGGATTAACTTGACAGTGAAAAACCGCCTTCAGAGTCCACAACGGTGAGAAGGCAAGAGACTGGAACTTGGAGTTGAACCTGAGATCCTAGAAAGGACAAGAGAAATTGACATTAACATTGGCATTCATCACCTCACCTGTGAACAATCTGCAGACTGAAGTAAACATGGCTAGCCAAGAAGTAAAGTCAGTTGAGCAGCTCAAGGTGGAGAGGACTACAGCAAAAAGACTGTTTTCACGTCTGGTCAACAGCATTATGAGGAACTACGAAGACATGACTGAGGAGGAACTCAGGGACAGGTTTAATAAACTCACGATGGAGGCCGAGAAGGTCATGGAAGCTAATGATGATGTGGAAGCTGGATTTATTGCAGAGCTGGAGGCGGAGTTGGGCACAAGTGAAGTAGCGCTGACAGAGCAGCAAGGAGCCGACATAGCA
The DNA here is from genome assembly GCA_002895965.2 of Coryphaenoides rupestris. NCBI lineage: Eukaryota > Metazoa > Chordata > Actinopteri > Gadiformes > Macrouridae > Coryphaenoides > Coryphaenoides rupestris. The sequence continues at coordinate 58,625 of PIJE02002234.1, forward strand.
CGGACGGCAAAGGAGTGTGAATTGAAACTGAAGGAGGTCAAAACTCTAATCCAGGAGACTCTCTGGGCCAACTTTGGAAATGTTGAGCTATCCACTGCACTGCAAGCAGCGGAGGCTGCATGTGAACTCGCTGCTGCTACACGACCAAATGGTAACCAGGAGGCATATGACTTCATGCTCACCCACCTGCAGGAACTAGGAAAGACTGCAAAGGAAGTGTACAGCCGATGGAAACGATGGGTCCCTCCAGATGGGCAGGAGGCCTTCCAGGGTCACTTAAAGGAGCTGGAGCTCAGATCCCGGCACGAATTTCACTGGGGCAAAACCAGTGCTAGAGGAGATGTACAGATTTTTGGAAAGCCAGAACGAAGCATCCTTGGAGGAGAATGCATCAAAAAATGTAACGGCGTGGACATGGAGAATCCATCCAGCTGATTCTCCACACAGGAATGGTGCTGCAGAAGCTGCTGTGCGAATTGTAAAGAAAGCGCTTCAGGGTCTTGGAAGAGAATCATCACTCGGCTACAGTGAGTTACAGACAACTTGGAAAAAGGGGGGACCAATTGATGCCAGAGTCCAGAGCCGGGAGGACTGTATTCAATATGTAACACCTAACAGTCTTCTGCTTGGCCGAGCATCCCAAAGCGGTGACTCCAAAACCTTCGATTTCACGACCTACCCCTACAAAAGACTCAGAGTAATGCAGTCAGAGTCAGAGTTGTCTCGTGTGTGCTGATCTGTTTGCTAATTGTCAGTAAGTGGGATGTGATAATTAGAAAGTACCAATTGTTTTACTTTGCAATGGTTTGCAAGTTTGTGAATTATTTGTAATTGGTCACAATAATGTGGGTACTTTTTCTCTGTTTCTGGTTAAAGGTTTTTCACCTGCTAGTACTGCTACTACTACGACTCCTATTGGAAATACCAAAATAAAGGAAGATAAAAAAGAGAACTGCTTGGTCATTGAGTGGAACCCAGATTAAGCTCGGGTAGAATGGATAAATCCCTTTCAAGTGGGGAATCTGCACATTGATCCCACAAAAAATCAGTGTCATGAAATGACCAATAAGTGATAGTGGGGGATTAACTTGACAATAAATGTCTGAAAAATATACTTGTTTTCTGACACCTATGTTAAAAGGACTCCTATTGTACCACCAGGTGTGAGTGTGATTATCCCTTCCAAGTGGTTTCAGAATCTCCGGTTTTTGACATCACAAGTGGGAGTGTCCACCCAGATGTATGGTGGATAGATCAGCCTACCAGTTGCTACAGTCCACTGGGTAGGCTGGTAGGCTGATCTATACAGCATACATCTGGGTGGACACTCCCAAGTGGGGTCATTCCAACTGGTTTTTGAAACCACTTGGAATGGCTAATCACGCTCACACCTGGTGGTATGTCTTTTTTAAATGTAGTGTTTCCAAAATGCTGAGCCGTTTACATTACGTTATAGTCATTGATAGAGATATACAGTAGATATCACGCTACAACCTAAATATGAAGTAAACACCCATCCTCATGGCACTATCACAGCTTTTAATGAAAACTACTGAATTATCAATTATCGAGTCAAACCAATCAACTTTTTTTTCCATAAATAATAAAAAAAACGAATTGTTCCGTTTCATTAAAATGTGTTGTAGCACACGAGCTAATCAAATTGCGTCCTTTATATGCAGTCGACCAATGGCTACAGATTTCTTATAGTCACTAATACAGATGGAGAGTGGGGCTGGACCCTCATTGGCTGGCCGGTCAGCATTACCTCCAGACTCCTGCAGGATTCACTAAAGGAGAGGCTCTGAGCACGGTACCAGCAGATCAGAGACACGGGCACGGGGCCCGGGCCGCTGGTGGCGGGCCCCACGGGGGGGACCCCACTCTCAGTGTGCGGACTAGAGTCCCCTACCAGAGGGTAGGGTGAGGTACACACACACAGACACACAGACATAGACACACACAGTAACAGACACACAGGGGGAAAGGAAGGGGGAGAGAGAGACGAGAAAAAGAGAAAGGAGGGAGTGGAAGGAGAACACAGAGACTGAAAGTCTGTGTATCGTGAGCATCCAAGCACACAGGGAGGATATAAACGTGCGGTTTGGCGACAGTAGTAGAGTGTAGTGGCGTCCGGGGCTGTGAACTGTGAACCAAAAAGGGTGGAGGTTACGTTGACCACGGAGCATCGGGAGGCAGAATTACGGGACGCCCGGGTGGTCGGTCATCAGCTCGAGTCTCATCTCAAAACAAGACCAGCAGACCAGAGAATATTGTTGTTAGTTAGTTCGTGGATGAGATGAGGATATATCTAGTGAGGTTGCAATACAGTGCATCTCCAATACTGCTGCTCTCTTATCATCAGTCTATGGATTTACTTATAAAAATCAACCTATGAAGACAGAAGCTTGGCTGCGTGGATATGGGAGGTTGCGGCAGGCTGGCTACCGGAAGCCACTGGGAGGGAGACGATAGGAACACCACCCTGGCAGTAGTAATGTCATATTCTCAGGTCATCTGAGAAGAAGCATGAATTTATGAACTTACTGATTGAAGTTGACAAGGAAAGCAATTCTAAATGCGACCACAACATCCTGGAAATATGGATTTTGTGTGGATCTATGGATTTTCCCAAATTGTTACACAAGATATATTTATATATTTAGAAAGAAGGATGGGTAATAACTGATCTTAACATCATGCTCATCACACATTGACAACCCTCACTACGAGAGGGCACTGTTACCACTGACAAGATCACCACAGTGGATTAAACAAAACTCAGGAGATACAACAACACATAACTCAGATACGGGACAGAGAAAGGAGGACGGAGGCAGGAGGCAGGAGGCGGCAGCAGGGGCGGAAAGGAAGGAAGGAAGGGAGGAGGAAGGAAGGAAGGAAAAAAAGGGGGACGAACAGTTGAGGGTGGGAGGTTTTGTTGTGGTACCTCCACGGCTACGCTAAAGTCCATCATGGACACGCTGGTGTTCCGGTGCCAGCACACGTGCACCGTGGTGTTAGCACGGTGGGCGGCCAGCTTCTCCGCTGAGCCACGTGGCGCCGTCGTGTCGTCCTCAGACTCCACCTCCGCTGAGGAGTCCTCGGGGAATTCTGAGAAAGTCAGTTTGTCAAAGCCGTTACTCCGAGCGGGAAACTTTGCGGTCCCCCAGGGGGCACCCTATGTTCCCAGGGGGGGTCATAGGGTAGCCAAGAGACGTGTGCTAAGGACAGAGACATGAGAAGGCATGGGAGAGCATAGATTTACTATTTTTATATTAACGTTTAACCCCACTGACTCATGGACACTACTGCGTGACATTAATGCACATCCACTCTTTTAAACTTGGCTTTACTCACAGCCTTTAGGATTGGCAGTAGTGGTTCAACTAATTCCAACAGATTAATAATATAAACATACATATATATTCTGCAAAAATATCAACTTTATGTATATGCAATTAGAAATCTCATATAAATCACAAACTTTTCTTCTCATGTGTCCTGGAAGCCAGCTGGAGAGTTACGTTGACTTGACTATTGAAAGGCTTCGTGTTGTCGACAGGCGAGGTCAGGAGGTCGGCGGTGGGCCCGTCGCCGGACTCTGCCGTCATGTCGATGGCCACCTTGATGTCCTCCATCCACCGCTCCATCTCTGACAGGGAGCTGGGACACACACACAGTCACAGAGTCAGGACACACACACACACACACACACACACACACACAGACACACACACAACCAGCAGTGACGTCACCTGGCCGCCACCACCACAGACTGCTGCTGGCCAATCAGGGTGAAGGCATGAGGCACACCCCACTCATCCTCACTCTCTCGGATCTGGAGGAACAAAGAGAGAGAGACACACCGAGTGTTTGAATGCAATGCACTTATACCCAAGACGATCGGAGAAGAGGTACAGCTTTGAGCTTCGTGTGTGAGCGTGCGTGCGCGCTCTCACCGTCATGCCGTGGAGTGGCAGCTGGCCGTGCACTTTGAACTGGTTGGTGGACGTCATCCCGCGACTCGTGTACAAAATAACATCATTGAACTGGAGGGAGAGGGAGAGAGAGAGAGAGACGTTTCAGACACCGGAGAGAGAGGTCATGCTCAATTGAGCTCCTGAAACTTTTGTTGTAAAACAAAAGTAAAAAAAAAAGTAACTTCAAAGTGGAATATACCTGGCTATTTCTACGAGGACTAAAAAAGGATTATACCAACTTTTACATATTTTCACCACACATCCAAATCAGAAGTTAAAAACTTGCTTTTCGACACAATTACCAGAAACGGATCCTCTGAAGAAAGTACTCACAAAAGGGACTAACTCAAGGATTGTTTCTCCACTCGGAAACTCACACCTGGCAACAACATCGATCCTGAATGAGCACTGCTGGTCAGAGGTAAGGTAACCCAAAAACTAAACAATATCAATACTCAATATGTACAACTTTACAACTTGAAGGACATCGCACTCAACCACAGACCGAGTACATCCTACAGGAGCAACAGAGAAACGGGCATCCCACCCAACATCCAGAGGAGCTGCGACACCCAGAGGACACCCTGCTGCACCCAGAGGACACCCGGCTGCACCCAGAGGACACCTTGCTACACCTACCGGGCACCATGCGGGACCACAGGTTAAGCCCACCTCTCCCCTGCTACCGCCATACCACACGTACGCGCAGGCTGTAAGCAGAGCAAGCCCCACCCTACACCAGGTGGAGCAGTGACCTGAGGTGCACCTGCGCTAAGC
>PIJE02002235.1:0-35000 GCA_002895965.2 Coryphaenoides rupestris
GATAGCTAGGATAAGATGCTACACAATGCTAATTACTATTCTTTAAGTGTAGTGTCAGGATGTACGGCCATGCAATTACCTATAAGATGCTGTACAATGCATAAAAAAGTATAATATATGTATATATATATACTGTATATATAAGATCATAGAAACACATAGATACAGACAGATACTCAAACGTTAAAAACAAGAAATGCCTGCCAGGCATTTAGAAGCTCACATCTATCTTCTGAATTGCATTTTGTAATGCCCTCGCCTTCATATGCTTGAAGCACAGCAGGTCAGTGTTTCAGGACCGGGAGTTTGAGAGCAAAAAGCTCAAACAACAGAACCATACTGGCCCCTTAGCGTTCTGTACCTTTGATAACAAAACCCCTGGCAGACTGGAGGCTGCTTTGTCTGATCTCCACGGTTAAAGCGCCCACGTCCACCGGCCCACCCGTCCCCGACGGGCAAAGCCTACAGTTAGACCGGCCGCTCGGCGCCCACTCACCTGTAGATCTTGTATCTGGTGGAGAAGCCCTGCCGATTCTTCTCCACAAAGTCCATGTAATCCGGGGAATGGTGGAAGGGGCCCTTGTCAGACAGCAGCCAGTCCAAGGGCCCTCCGGCATTGTCGCTCGGGAGGCTGAGACTGGCCGCCGCAGCAGCGCCCCCCGACGGCCCGGACGACCCGGACGACGGCGCTGCTGCTGCGGATGTCGCGGACGTGACCGCCGACCACACACACACCCAGCAGTGGAGGCTCAGGTTGGGTCTTCCCCATAGAGCCATGAGAGAGGGAGGGGTTGGTGATGGTGGCGGTGGGGTAAAGGGGTAACGTTTGGGGAGATGGGGGGGGGGGGGTGTTCAGCAGACGACGTCCAGTGTTGACAGCTTGCTCCTCCGCTGGGCCCGCCGGAGGATCTTCATAACATTGACGGCCGCTAAGCACCTAGAAAGGAACAGGGAGGAGGAGGAAAGACTGCATTTGATTTGTATTCCAACCAAAAGACAACCAACCAGCAGAGGAGAAAGAAAACCAAGCAAGGCACCGGGCGCCACAACACACCGACTCTGGGTACAGATGCAGCTCCTCCGAATGTTGCAACCGGCCGAGCGTTGCAGACACACAGAGCGGTAGTCTTGCAAGTGCCTCGCTGCTTTGTTCTTTGACATTCCTGACACTCGGCGCTCTCGTGCTTATATTCACAGCCCGGCCTGCAGGACTGGGAAGGCAGGACAGCTTCCTACCGACCACCACCAAAAATCTAAAAACACAAAAGCTTCGGCCCTCGTCCAGTATACCCGCTCGTTTCCTCCTGACCTATTTAGCCGTGTCTCGCATGCTGCGGATGCTGGTCAGTGTTCTCAGCTTGACGTTGCTGAATACGCACTTGTACACACTCCACAAAGCCAACATCTTCTACACAAACAGCAGGGTTGGGATAGAGTTGGTGTATTACATATTAGGGCTGGGCGATCTGGCAAAAAATATAATCACAATTTTATTTCTTATATTGATCGATTTTCGCATTTTTTCGATTGTTTTATAACAATATATAATTTGATAAAGCTGCCAGTTTGAAGAGTATCCTGATTATGACAAATAAAGAAGACACCAGTGGGTTCATTGGTTAAACTTTAGAACAATTTATTAACAAAAATAATGTAAATATTAAACACTGCAAACATGCTGTAATAGCCTTAATGAAACACACCTTTCAAATTATTGAAATGTAAATAGAACTGAAAGCTGGGCAGCAAACATCTCACATGTTTTGTCGCTCAAATGTCCTGTGCAACTATAAGATAAAATAAAGTACAAAATATGAATTATGAAGTGGTTAAATCAGACGTGGGCAAACTACGGCCCGCAGGATGAGTGGCGAGAGACGCATCAATGTCTTTTCTAATTGATTCGATCTTGTGATCAAAGAACTCCAGGAAGTTGCTTGCTGAGAGGGAGGAGTCCAATTTGTGAGGTTGTTTTTGCATCAGCTCTTTTACAGTGTCAAAGAGGAACTTCGGGTTGTTCTTGTTTATGTTGATGACACTGGAGAAGTAGGCATTTGTGGAGTTAGTTAACGCAGTTTTGTAGCTAAGCAGGCTGTCGTGCCATGCAAGGTAGAAGACTTCAATTTTAGTTGAGCGCCATTTGCGTTCAAGTTTTCTGCAGTCGCGTTTGAGGGTACGTGTGTCTTCATTTGAAACATGGTGCTGGTCTTTTTGCTTTCGCTTTTTAACTATAGGAGGAGCAGCAGAGTCGATGGCTGCGGATAAAACGGTGTTAAACTCATTGGTGAGACTATCCACTGAACCCCCTGAAGTCAGCAAAAGGAGCAAGTAACAGGGGTAACTTATCTGCAATGGCTGTGGTGGTGTCAGGGGTGATACGACGGCAGGTATAGGTAGCCTGGCGGTCGTCCCTCGGGCAAGATACAACCACCTGGAAAGTGAGCAGACAGTGATCAGAGAGGGCTGAGGTATAAGGAGAGACACATACTGTAAATCTACAACTTCAACTCCACGGGTCAGGACAAGGTTCCAAATGTGTTGGTGGGGGCTGAACATGCTGTGTGAATCCAAATGTGTCTATAATGGACAGAAAAGCTTTTGCAAGAGAGTCACATGGGTTATTCACATGGATGTTGAAATCCCCCATAAGCAGAACATTGTCAGGAGTAAGTTGCAGATCAAGCCGCAAACTCAGAGAAACTCATCCACGAAGTTTGAATTAGGGGCCCAGAGGGCGTAGATTCTACAGCCAAGAAAAAGGAGTCTGCAATGCCATGATCTCTCTGCTTCATGCGAGCTGAGGAGCTAAAAGCAAGCACCTCAAAAGATGAAAACATGTAACTGCTCTTTGGTCTTAGGACCAGCTTCGAGCTAGAGATTTGCGCCACTCCACCACCTTTCCTAGATTCACGTGATAGTTGTGAGTTCGCATAATTTGGTGGAGTAGCTTCATTTAGGGGCAGATAAACTTCTGGATATAACCAGGTCTCACCAGGCCCAGGAAATCTATCCTATGCTCAACAATTAGATCCTGGACCAAGAACGCTTTAGTTGAAAGCGATCTGATATTCATAAATCCTATTTTGATTTTGGCCTCCTCCGTTTTATTGTTAAAATCAGAGGGAGTTTGGTTACTGGGAAATAACTGACATTTTCACTGAGTGGCAGTCGCCTTCGCCTGCGGGCTTTACGCCTCTGGACAGTGCGGGGCAGCGACACAACACTAATGGCAGTAGGTAAACTATAAACCTCCAGTTGACAGACGCTGCTGTGGCCTGAGCTAGGAGGCGCCTCAGTGTCTGCATCACAAGCTACATCACCCACCCCAACTAGCTTAGTTAACCCACTCAGTGTTCTAGACTCTGCAACGCTGACTATTGTGTTGCTAGCAGGCTCGCTAATCACCTGCATCCCAGTGTGCTAGTAGGTGGATCTGTCACGCCTGACTAAGGCAACTATCTATGTTTGCCGACAAAATTGAGGAGCCTAACCCAGTGGGGTGAAGGCCGTCTCTCATCAGCACGCCAGGGCGGTCCCACATGGAGGGCCAGTTATCCACAAAACCTAGGCCCTGCTCTAAACTATAGCTAGCCAGCCAACGGTTTAGGGACATTAATCTACTATATTGCTCATCATTCCCCCTAACAGGTAGAGGGCCAGAGATAATTAATCGATGCCGACACATCTTTCTTGCGAAGTCACACAGCCTAACTATGTTGCTTTTTGTGACTTTGGATTGTCTCATCCTAACATCGTTTGTGCCGACATGAATTACAATGTTGTTAAAGCTAGTGTCAGTGGTGGGTGCATCTAATCTAACTCCCTAAGTGTCCTTACCGCATGCCAGCAACCTCAGATTAGCTTCTATGTCAGGAGCTCTGGCCCCTGGTAAGCAAATCACATTGGCTGGTGTGTGTAATCTAACTTTGCGCGTAATACAGTCGCCTATGACTAGCGATTTCCCCCCTGAAAAAGACTTGCGAGGAGGGTTGCCTGCCTTCGCAAGTGGGGCTGCCGACAGGGAGCCCTGAGCTGAGCTAACGCTAACGCTAGCACTACGAGGCCGCCTGCCAGGCCCCCTCTCTACTTTCTCAGATGTATCTGCCTTTTCTATGGACGCTGACTTTTCCTCCTCTAGCTGACGTCTCTCTAGGAGAGCTATCTTCTCTACGAGGGAAGCACAGGAACAAGAGCAACAGTCCATGCTAACCGTGTTTGTTGCAGAGAAGGCAGCTCCAACGTGATGATACAGATTAAAATACAAGTCGCGATATAAACACAGCAACGATCGGGTTTACAATACAGAACGCTTAAGTAGCTATCGGATTATATAAACAGTATAAATACTAGGATAAGTTAATATTTCGTGGATGCGACCGCGTAGCCTAACCAAACAAACCAAAACTGACAACTGAGAACTCTAGCCGCTGTGCCACCGAGACGCGACACTCTTTTGAATGTTTGTGTATCTGTCACACTGAATTTGAGTCCTACTATAGGACTGATGTAAATGCCCGACGGGCCGGATTAAACATCGCAACGGGCCGTATGTGGCCTGCGGGCCGTAGTTTGCCCACGTCTGATTTAACCACTTCATAATTCATATTTTGTACTTTATTTTATCTTATAGTTGCACAGGGCATTTGAGCGACAAAACATGTGAGATGTTTGCTGCCCAGCTTTCAGTTTTATTTACATTTCAATAATTTGAAAGGTGTGTTTTATTAAGGCTATTACAGCATGTTTGCAGTGTTTAATATTTACATTATTTTTGTTAATAAATTGTTCTAAAGTTTAACCAATGAACCCTCTGGTGTCTTCTTCATTTGTCATAATCAGGATACTCTTCAAACTGGCAGCTTTATCAAATTATATATTGTTATAAAACAATCGAAAAAAATTATATTTATCGTAAATCGATCAATATGAGAAATAAAATTGTGATTATATTTTTTGCCAGATCGCCCAGCCCTAATATGTAATACACCAACTCTATCCCAACCCTGCTGTTTGTTGGCTTTGTGGAGTGTGTACAAGTGCGTATTCAGCAACGTCAAGCTGAGAACACTGACCAGCATCCGCAGCATGCGAGACACGGCTAAATAGGTCAGGAGGAAACGAGCGGGTATACTGGACGAGGGCCGAAGCTTTTGTGTTTTTAGATTTTTGGTGGTGGTCGGTAGGAAGCTGTCCTGCCTTCCCAGTCCTGCAGGCCGGGCTGTGAATGTAAGCACGAGAGCGGCGAGTGTCAGGAATGTCAAAGAACAAAGCAGCGAGGCACTCGCAAGACTACCGCTCTGTGTGTCTGCAACGCTCGGCCGGTTGCAACATTCGGAGGAGCTGCATCTGTACCCAGAGTCGGTGTGTTGTGGCGCCCGGTGCCTTGCTTGGTTTTCTTTCTCCTCTGCTGGTTGGTTGTGTTTTGGTTGGAATACAAATCAAATGCAGTCTTTCCTCCTCCTCCCTGTTCCTTTCTAGGTGCTTAGCGGCCGTCAATGTTATGAAGATCCTCCGGCGGGCCCAGCGGAGGAGCAAGCTGTCAACACTGGACGTCGTCTGCTGAACACCCCCCCCCCTGTCCCCATCCCCCACCCCCCTTCACCCCCCACTCTCCCCAAACGTTACCCCTTTACCCCACCGCCACCATCACCAACCCCTCCCTCTCTCATGGCTCTATGGGGAAGACCCAACCTGAGCCTCCACTGCTGGGTGTGTGTGTGGTCGGCGGTCACGTCCGCGACATCCGCAGCAGCAGCGCCGTCGTCCGGGTCGTCCGGGCCGTCGGGGGGCGCTGCTGCGGCGGCCAGTCTCAGCCTCCCGAGCGACAATGCCGGAGGGCCCTTGGACTGGCTGCTGTCTGACAAGGGCCCCTTCCACCATTCCCCGGATTACATGGACTTTGTGGAGAAGAATCGGCAGGGCTTCTCCACCAGATACAAGATCTACAGGTGAGTGGGCGCCGAGCGGCCGGTCTAACTGTAGGCTTTGCCCGTCGGGGACCGGTGGGCCGGTGGACGTGGGCGCTTTAACCGTGGAGATCAGACAAAGCAGCCTCCAGTCTGCCAGGGGTTTTGTTATCAAACGTACAGAACGCTAAGGGACCAGTATGGTTCTGTTGTTTGAGCTTTTTGCTCTCAAACTCCCGGTCCTGAAACACTGACCTGCTGTGCTTCAAGCATATGAAGGCGAGGGCATTACAAAATGCAATTCAGAAGATAGATGTGAGCTTCTAAATGCCTGGCAGGCATTTCTTGTTTTTAACGTTTGAGTATCTGTCTGTATCTATGTGTTTCTATGATCTTATATATACAGTATATATATATACATATATTATACTTTTTTATGCATTGTACAGCATCTTATAGGTAATTGCATGGCCGTACATCCTGACACTACACTTAAAGAATAGTAATTAGCATTGTGTAGCATCTTATCCTAGCTATCTTGATGTTTACCAGCAAGGGGTCAGCAATTATGATGCTTGAAATTTGTTCTATTAACCTAGCGATCATTAGTGCTTGAAACTTGTTCTATTCAAATCTTACCATACCATCGTTATATTGTTGATATTAACGTTTAAATTGTTGATATATTGTTGTTCACCCTTTCGACAAATGTAAAAAAAAGCATTTGGCAAATGCCGTAAATATTATTGGCTTATATAATATAATTATATAATGATTGAGGCCTTTTGTGCCTTTATGGACAGGAAAGTAAAAGAGAGACAGGAAATTGGGTTTAGAAGAGAGGGATTGGCGTGTAGCTTTGAACCACAGGCTGGAATCTAACCCGGGTCGCACCGGCACACGGCCTACATGGTTAGTGCACAGGTTGAGCCACCAAGGCCCCCATATCTTCTGTGATCTTAGACATTGTAATCGATGCAACATAATGTGATTCTAATTTTATATTTTTGCCTTGTGAATGTTCTACTGAATGTTCATGACAGTGTTCATGTTCGTTCAACAACAATCAGTCAGCAACTGAATACTAGCTAAAAATAAAGTATCATAAAGTTGGCATCGGCGGATAACACTCCTTGCCCAAAATACTGTTTGTAATCATTTCATGGTGTTGAATTGGAGTTCAAACAGGGGGTTCATGTACCCAATAAAATCCCGTTTTTTTATTTGATTTGCCCAACAAGTGAATCTTCATCCACAGCTCATCCGCGGTTGTGAATGTCGCAGGACACACCCCTTTGCATCCCCTGCCAGACATTTTACAACCTTCCCAGGTTCATCCTGAGATTTTAATCTTGTCAAACCACACAGTGTGACACATAAAAAATGAAAACATGAAAAGATTGAATCTGCGCCAGCCTTGAAACGAGCGTCAATAGACTACTGAAGGATATTGAACATATTGATGCACTTAGTTCGGAATGCACTTTTTTCCTTTTTCCGTCTCAGTTGTATAGATTATCTCCGATGGAAATCGTATTCGAGGGAGAGAAATTGCACTCCATTTCAATCAGGCGAGGCGAATAAATTAATTGAGATGAAGTAGGCTGCGACTGAACTATTTTTATCTGTCAGGGTCCAATTACCTGCGTTGTCAGCGAGATGGAATGTCCCTTTTTCTGGGAGAAAATGAAGAGCTACGCGTGAGTCTTACATTAGCTGCAGCGCAATATCGATCTGTGTCACGCCGATAGTGTTTTCCAAACTGTGAAATGGTATTTGACCAATCGTGTCATTGAATTAGATTGAATAATATTTCATCGTCTTAGTTCATGAATTAAGCAGGCACATGTGAGCATAGCCCCCTGGGAAAAGGTCTAAACTCGTCTGAGGCTATTAATAACGTGCCATTGTCACAGCTTTGATTCTGATTTGTGACGTTCTTGTAACCGTTCGTTGTCTCAGTGTGTTTCTGGCTAAGATGTTGTCGGTCGTCAATAATCACATGACAACTGGCACATAGCGGGACAGGTGTGATTCATGCTCTGTGATTGATTAGCGGGAGGACCATGCTTCTTCTCCCCACTAGCTGTAGATTACAACTTTAACTGCCTTCACGTTTTTTTATTCCTTTCTCCACACCCGGTCCTTGGGGGGCAAAGGATGCAGATTGTGGGCGATCACGTGAAATACGTCGATTGGTCGGAAAAGGGAGAAACGATGACTCGTCTCGATGACAACGCAGACTGAGTCTGACTGAGGCATCGGGCTTGCGAGCAATTAACACTGATGGCGTCGTAACTCACGTCTATTGTCGTTTGGGAGGGAGCAGGATTCAGGCCACTGTAAAAAAAAAATAATAATAATTAAGTGAGCGGGTGGACGGGAGGTCTCAGACACCTATGGATCACTGAAGGGATGCTTTACGGCCGTCGGAAATTGCCCACTTCGTTTGCGCTTTTTAATTTGTTTTTTTTTTCTTTTTCCGCTGGTTCCAGGAAAGGCGGCGGCCCGCTGGAACTGAGCGGCACGGGTGGCAGCAAGATTAATAGTCTTATCACGTGGCCAAGTGATTAGTGAGCTCTTAATACTTATTACTCTGCATTATCACAGATTCCCGTGAGAGGCTTCTGTCAGCCGCACCGTTGTGTTTGAGCCTCCGTAGATTACCACAACACAGCTTTGATTAATAGTGATGGTATTAAGGAAAAAAAAAATGGTGGAAAAAAAAAAGGAAGCCGCATTTAAATCTTCCCCAATTGAAATCCAATTGAATCCTGGCTCAATCCAGTTCACATGCCACAAATGTAAGTCAAACGCATTAATCTGGTTAAAGGGGCTACGTTCCGCGCCTTTGTATTGTAAAGCAGTTCATTTATCATAGGCCTTCAACGTCACTCTCAGATCCAATGCCGTGTCTCCATTCTCAATGGCACCACACACAACACACACACACAACACAACACAAGCACATACACATGCCCAGTCACTGCCCAGTTCTTGCATGACTTTCATCATGTCGTTAAAATCAATAGTCTTACACTGACAACGGTATATATATCGAGATAGCAGCGGCGCACATCCCTTCACAATCGCCCGCCCGCCGGCAGATGACCACATCGCCACCATATCGCTCGTCCATGGTCTTCGTTCCAGACAGATTTCCACGGTGAAAATAGAACCAGCAAATAGAATTAGAATGCATGCGGGCGCAGGACAATTACAGCTTCCAGAGAGTGTCATCCTCTTGCCATGGTTTAACGGCACCGCCGCGGCGAGCCGGCAGGCAATTCCTTATTAGCCATGCCTCCGGGTTGCCGCTAATTAGAAAAACCCCCACGACTGTCTTCCACACACTGGGAAGGATTACGTCTTTTTTAACTTTACCAAGCAGGGGATCGCCGATCTCCAACTCTGAGAAGAATAAGAACTATATAATATAAGAGATTGCGACAGCATTAGCAGATTCAGGGTTAACGTCTCTATACGGGGGTCAAATTGGCAGCGGTAGCCGTGTTGAAAAAGGTTCCCGCCGCTTGCAGACCCGGACATTCTTCATGCTCCTGTTTGTTTGAGCGGATATATTTTGACGGCACCATTCCTCAGTGAAAGGGGCCCATAATTCGCGCGGCTAAAACAGTGGAGCGGTGATTGAAAGTGACAATATTATTTTCGCCCGGGCCCCGGTTGTCCTCCCGCGTACGCTGGATCTCTGCTAAATCCTAATAAATGCTCGATGACAGGCGAAGATGAATTAGGATGAATTAGATGAAGTGGTGCTTCTGGTTAAAGCAGCGCCAGGCCCACCGAATGTGGAACGCTGTAATGAACGTTCACCTTCTCCATTCCGCTCCCTTCATTCTCCACGCTCCTCTCACTGATTGAATTTGAAGGGATTTTGAACAAGAACTGCGAAGAAAACAAAACATGCTGTGTGTATGTATACACGTGTGTGTGTGTGTGTGTGTGTGTGTGTGTGTGTTTGTCTGTGTGTGTGTGTGTGTGTGTCTGTGTGTGTGTGTGTGTGTGTGTGTGTGTCTGAGTGTGTGTGTGGTGTGTGTGGTGTGTGTGTGCGTGCGTGCCGTGCGTGTTTGTCTGTGTGTGGTGTGTGTTTGTGTGTGTGTGCGTGCGTGCGTGCGTGCGTGCGTCTTTGTCTGTGTGTCTGTGTGTCTGTGTGTGTGTGTGTGTGTGTGTGGTGTACAGACTTCCTCCATGTGACTACACGTGTGCCCCTGTGCATGTTTGGCCGTTGATGTCAATCTGTGCATACATACAGTAACTCTCACACACACACATGCTCACAGACACACATGCGCACACACACGCGCACACCTACACATGTGCGCCAACCGCGAGCGTAAGTACGCATACGCACACGCGGCTGTTGAAAACCGGAAAACAAATGTTGCGAGTGTGTGTGTGTGTGTGCGTGTGTGTGTGTGTGTTGTGTGTGTGTGTGTGTGTGTGTGCTCTGCGGGCGTGTCCTGGAGCTCCATCACCAGAGCTGTTGCGTCCGTGGCTTCCACTGGGCCAACACAAAGTGGCCAACCTTCCGTTCCAAGCACCTGTCCATTGGGAACGGTGCCAACCCCCAACGTCTCCCTGGCGCCCTCTGCAGGGAAACCAGCAGACGCAACACCGGGCTCCTGGCGCATCGTGGCGGGACAGTCGCCAATATTGCCGATATTGAAGGGGAACAGTCACGCTTGGACGTTCTCTTCTTAACATAGCAGCACTGCTGCTCACACACACATTGTAGAAATCGCGGTCTGCCGCATCGACTCCGCCGTTTTCCGATGCGAGTCGTCGTCCCCTTTAGCGGTTTCATGCCATTCCTTCCAATACGCCCTGAAGTTGTGGCATTGCACCGCCATTTTGCTTTTAATTTACATGCAAATACTATGCATTTCATTTAACAAGGAGGAATTGACCTCTGTTTATTCCACAACATGATCATACAAAAATAATAAATAAAAGAAATAACAAAATAATATGCATTTTGCGTCAACAGCGCTGAGCGGGTAAAAGCCATTGTCTAGAAGTGACGCCATATATTGTCAAATATGTGTTGAATCTGATGCACCTGTAGCCTCAGAGCAACAGGCTCGATAAAACTAATGACTTGGAGCGCAGCCCCTAAAATCAGCTTCCGTGGTGAACCCCATTCCATTTCCCCCTCTCCCTCCAGGACAAACCATTTTCTCTATCGGGGGTTTAAGATAAGACAGGGGCCAGCTTATCACAGACCCATGATGATAAAAAAAAAAAAAAAAAGAACCAATGAACGAACAGGATTGTGCGAAAACACTTTCTATACCTACTTTCTAACAGCCCTGTGTACAGACTCACGCGCACACACACACACACACAGCACACGTGCGCACACACACACACACGCACACACGCTTTTTTTCCCGCCTGCTCTGGTCTTTACGTGTTGTGTCTTTGAACTCGCTCCTTTACTTTGCGAGCTGAACATTCGCAGTGTGCACAGTGTGGTGTGTGCGGTGTCCCAGTTGAAGAGGTCATTTATTTGTATGCCACGCTATGAGGAGAGGAGTAATAGCTGCACCGAGCCTACCTGACCGGGAGATTTGTCAGGGCTTTTTCGTCTAAATAGTACAGTGTCGGCAGAAAGGTCAACGGGGGGCACCGCATATCCATCACGCTCAACATGATGATGAAACGTCCCCCCCCCCTCCTAACGTCACGCCACACGCATGAAAAACCGCCCGTTTTTTGCGACGCCGCGTTAACCAAGGGGCGGCCGCTGGAGCTCGATGCCTCGGCTGAGAAACAAACGGTTCCCGCCGCCGCCGCCGTCGCAGAAGAGTTGAAGGTGCCTTTGAGCGAACGCACACACCTCGACCCCGTGCCTCCGACGACCGCGGAGCAGCCGACAACTCCGCAGCGCCATCCGTGGTGCGCGGAGCGGACTAGCGCTGGGATGCGGCAGATTAAGTTGAGGTCATGACCTTGGACGGCCATGGCTGATAGAAAAGTGCGATAGAGTGGACTATATATATATAGATATATACTGTATATCTATATATATATATATCTATATTGATGCATGGATGGATGGTATCATGCCTACAATATGTTTCACTTAAAATTATCATTATTCGTAGACCATATGCATTCATCTTATTTCATAGTATTCATAGTATTTGTGCTATTATTATTATTAGTAGCAGTAGTAGTCGGAGTAGTAGTAGTAGTGGTAGTCATATATTAGTATTAATACCAATAGTAGTATTAACAGGGGTAATTGTAGTGGTTCTAAGCTTTCATGACTGTTTATTTGTCAGGGACCGCGCACAATTCATACTTCCCCCAGAAATAGCTTTGCGCAAGTGTTCATCCATGGTCCCTGTTCTGTGATGTATTATATATATTATATAATCATCATAACATCTTGCATTTGGTTGAGCTTTCTCCAATACTCTTAGCGTAACGTGAAAAACATTCCTAACCATTACATCTACCCATCACCATGAAGAACAAGGTCAGGATAGAGAGATGCAGCAGCCTTTGGACAATGTTGTAAAGATTAGTGTATGGAGGCCTAGGAAAACTCATTGAACCCAGCAGGTGTGTGTGTGTGTGTGTGTGTGTGTGTGTGTTGTGCGTGTGTCGATGTGTGTGTTGTGTGTGTGTGTGTGTGTGTGTGTGTGTGTGTGTGTGTGTGTGTAGTCAAATGTTGTGTTTTCTCCTCAATCTAATAAAGCAATCATATATTTTCGTAATTACCAAGGTGTGTTTTTTTTATTTTTATAATTGAATTGGACTTTGGTAATTAGTCTGACCGCCCTTTATTATTAACCCTTCTACCATGTGACAGTAATTCACGATACGTCGAACGTAATGTGGCATTAGTTATTAGTCTTGAGTTTCAGTACAAGAAAGGACATTTATTGTGTCAGTTAAAATGGGTATGCAAACCACATTAATTTGTATCGAGATGTTGAGAGATATACAATATCAATATCAGGAGTTGTGAATATGAAAACGTTTGTATTGTGTGTGTGTGCATTCTATAAGGAGTTTAAAAGAAAAATGTGCAATTGAACAAACAGCTTTGGATTCAATGGTAAATGTCTGGGTGCCTCTCATCCACTTGAAACATGAATTGTTGAGAAATGTTGAGATAGAATGTTGAGAAATATTGAGATAGAATCAGACATCGGTCAACATGCATATCTGATTGATTTGAATAAACTATGTATATATATATAAAAGTACTATTAATGTAATTTCCTTTAATCATGTTTTTTAAACATTTTTAAAGACATTTTGGGTAAAATACAATATATTTTGGTAATAGCTGGGCCTTACAAAGGTGACATCCAAGTGAAGAAATGTATAAAAACCGTTCCCACAGTCATAACTGTAATGTTAATCCCCAAAAAATGTGTGGATATGGAAGTGTTCTTCACCAGCGCTGAAT
Organism: Coryphaenoides rupestris; assembly: GCA_002895965.2. Lineage (NCBI taxonomy): Eukaryota > Metazoa > Chordata > Actinopteri > Gadiformes > Macrouridae > Coryphaenoides > Coryphaenoides rupestris. The sequence continues at coordinate 13,354 of PIJE02002235.1, forward strand.
GAAACGCTGGCTGCCACATAACGGTGTACACCTCAGACATCTACCTCTTAGCTTGCTTATCTTTACACAATAACAGAATTAGCAATACAAATCTGGAAGGAGGAGATACGTAGTACGGCATCTTTGTTAGAACGAGCCTTTTATAGAGTAGACAAAGCTTCCAAAAAACCCCGAATGCTTTATATCATGCATTATACATTTGGCATTTTGCTTTTCATGTTGCCGTTGCCCACAGCCACAGAATGCAGATGAATCACGTTCCGTTCCCCGTGACTCATAATAATCACGACACTGTTTTCTGCAATTAAAAAACGAGAATTAAAATCAATATTATAACCACTGAGGCAGAAGGTATTTAAACATTGTGTGCTCAGCTTTTTTAAAAGAAAAATAATATCAAAGAACACCACAGCTTCACGAGCCGCTTCGTTTGTTCCAACAGCTTCTTCTTATGATAGAAGACACAGGCAGCGTACATCCCTGCTCGTGTTCAGGGTTATTTGTGCAGCACGTTAGCTTCCTAAGCGCTTCTCACGTGTTTTCCCACCGACTCACCCTGTCTCTGCTTTCTTTAAGGACCTCTCGCTGACTCTCCCCGCTCTCCCACTGAACCGTCATATTTCCCACGGCTGTTGTGAATTTTAAGCGAACAATGGCGCCATGCGAAGCAGCATCTGGCGACTGTGCGCTCACCTCCTCCTCCTCATCCTCCTCCTCCTCCTCCTCCTCCTCCTCTTCGTCCCCCTTGTTATAGGCACACATGAATAAAAAACCATGCCATTAATGCCAACCACCGGTGTCCTTTCACCGCTTACCTCTTTCTGTGTGTGCCTTCCCAGGGAATTTGGCCGATGGAAGGTGAACAACTTGGCGGTGGAGAGGAGAGAATTCCTGGAGTCCCCGCTCACCCTGACGCCCGAGTTCGTCCGGAACATTCGGCTGCTGGGTCGCAGGCCCTCCATCCAAATGATCACGGACAACCTGATCCGGAAGTACGGCACCCACTTCCTCCTGTCGGCGACGCTCGGAGGTAAAAAACGGAGACGATTCCGTCGGTTCACTTTAAGTGGGTTGAGTGATGCGCGTGCTTATTGGGTTTGCTAATTGCACCCGTCGGAATAAACCCACCCAACTCCGCGCCGCACTTATGCTAAATTTCTTGTGAGCTAATGATGCATTTGGGACCAGATCCCATTCCACTCAAATGTAGATGTTGTGGTCCCCAGACAGATATATAATATACACTGTATATATATATATATATTCTTCCTGTTATTTAAATTTGCAGTCTGAGGTGTTGCCCGGGCTGAGAATGAGATGATCAAACTTGCATCGTTGAGATAAATCAAGTAACAAGTAACTGAATAGCAGATCACAGGACCCGGGCTGGAAACAATGACATGCCATTGGCTTTGTGTAAAAAAAAAATGCCACCCTTGACAGACCACCCACCCCCCACCACCACTCTGATACACACACACACACACACCACACACACACACACCACACACACACACACACACACGCACACATTACCATAGCGCTCGCAGCAAAAGATAAACATCTCCACATTTTCTCTTTTCACAGCAACACCTCAACAAAGCCTGCTTTAGCTCAGACTGTTGCTTTTGGAAAGTCGAGCGCAAATAAGGCTGGCGTGGCGCCCGTGCTTTTGTTGAATAAACTGCAGTAAAATGCCGAATTTGTCACGCCCCAGGCTTTGACCAGCCATGTGCTGTTCGGGTAAAAAAAAATTCTTTATTGTTTCGGTTCACAAATGTTGACACTGAAACGGCACATAGAATGAAAAGACACATCCAAGGCTGAACACTGCCGCATACATCATGGGAGCCTTCTAAGCTTTCCAAGTGGGGAAAAATAAAAGCGCATCTTATTTGACCCGCAAGCACAAGAAAGTAGCATCACCGGTAATCAAAGCAGCAGGAGGGCCGTCATCCTGTTATTGTTCCTGGTTGCTAATAAATGGGGGGGGGGGGGGGGGGGGGTCGTCATGGTTTCTTCTCCAGCGTTTAAAATGCATTTAATCTGAGCCTCGTCTGCAGGGACATGTGGACCAGTGAGGTAAAACAGACCGTTTTAGTCTGAAACAAACGCTTCATGTTTTGGATGCTACAGGTGGAGTACGCCGCTGTCCCTTATGGCACAAAACTGCCCGAGTGAGACTTCCATCTTTTAAACCATCAATATACATCAAGATACAAACTAACACGACTGGAAGCCAAGATGCTGCGGAAAAGAATCAATTTGTTCATCCCACTGACCTATTAAAAAACTAGACCGCGCCACTAGACCCGGGTGTTCATGTTTCTATTGTTGGCATTCCCAGTTGTGTGGAAAGACATTCTTCCTGTCTCACTGCCACATGAACTTACTGGCCACCAGTTGTTAGGCAACATCTTCTATGGAAAATGGATATTCTTCTGAAGATAGACTCAGTGCAAGATTTCAGATTTCAGTACAGACCCATTGCTTTTAAAACACATCTACAGATCCCCGCCTCCAGCAACATTGGACGAAATACATTTAGAAAATGAAACGCGCCATTCACCCGGATGTGAGCATATCTGTCATCAGACTTTAGATAATCAAAATCTTCAGTTGATTTGTGAGACTAGGTTTTAGTAATAGGTCTTATAAGTAACATGTAGCACCGTATTCATATTTAATTCACTGGCATCATTACTTTCCCGACGATACATGACTGTTGTCAATAGTCTGTATCGCAGACCAGTTTTTCTTCTGAATTGATCATTTTGCGTGATTTGGGAACAAATTGGAAAACAGAGCAATAATGAAATTGCAATAAAACATAACAAGAACAATATGGAGAACATTGACCTACTAGTAAACACAAGAATTACGCTGTTTAAATGTGGACATGCAACTCATTCAATATTCAGCCTGTGCCATTGTTCACCCCAGAAGCAATTCCGGTTAGCCTACAGTACCCTGATGTATTGTTCCCTTTATACAAGGACGGTGTAAACTAATTATTTATAGATTGAGCTAATCTCATAATCCAGTTAACCTTCTGATAAATAAATAAATAAATAAAAACATTTGGTTTAGGTTAGCCTCGGCTGTTTGTGACTCGAACATTTAAGCCCAAAATTGACTTCACCATCTGGGCTGGGCTTTGACGAAAGGGTAGGAATCCGCCGTTGAGTGTAAATCCAGGAGGGAAAAATCAGAAGGCATTACTGATGTCCCTATTGATCATGGCACTGTTTATCTTTGTCTGTATAGAATGTCTGTAAGCAAGAAACTCAGCATCTTACACCAAGACACTTTAATCTGTAGTTATGATGAGCAGCAACAAAACAAACACAAATAAACAATGACGACACACCATGTAGAAATAGCTTGGGTATCTGACGCATGTTCAACGCATCTTTATGCATTTTATCATCTCTTTATGTTGTTTTCTCTCCTGAAAATTGCTGAACCCTTCATTAACGCGTCTCGTGTGACTTCCCCTTTAACCCCCGTGGTCGTGCGGCAGGAGAAGAGGCTCTGACAATATTTGTGGACAAAAGGAAGCTGAGCAAGAAAGCCGAGGTGAGCGATTACCCGGGCAACACCTCGGCCGTCACCCTGGAGGCCCTGCACCAGCTGGCCGCCTCCTACTTCATCGACAGGGAGAGCACCCTGCGCAAGCTGCACCACATCCAGATCGCCTCCACCGCCATCAAGGTATCTCGAGCCGCGAACGCCGGGCCACTAACTCGAGACGCTAAAGTCAGCAGCAGCAGCAGCAGCAGCTAACACTGGCCGCTAACACAATCCACAAACACTAGCCGCTGATGTCAGCTGCTAATGCTCGTCGCTAATGTCAGCCGTTAGCTCTAGCGGCCACTGCATATGCTAGTCTGTGCACGTGATTATTGGTGACAGCATTGATGGTGGAAATGACGGTAATACAGATGAAGGCAATGACAGAGAGAGAGAGAGAGAGAGAGAGAGAGAGAGAGAGAGTTAGGATGTCTGGTTGCAGCACTCCTATGTTGAAATCACCCCCTCCCTCCAACTCCCTCCCCATCCCTCCCCATGGGACGTGGTCATTAGCGGCTACGGAGCGCGACTCGCTGAAGTTAGCTTGGGCACATATGCTGAGGGGAAAACAGAAGACAAACGATCTTGGTAAAGCGTGGGGCCACGTGATTGATTTCCTCTCCCCATGGTCACTTTTAGATAGCATAGGTTAATAAGGTGATTGAGGGGAAGACGACTGCATCAGCCAACCGACCGACTGCCCTTCGCGTCCTACGGCATGCGACACAACGGCTATCTACCATAGCATGACAGATGGCCCGGGCCCTGGGTACACACAAGCCACTCCGATGCCGCACGTGTACACACCGGCGTGTGCGCACACACACACACACACACACACACACACACGCACACGCACACGCACACACACACACAGCTAGAACCGACTCCATCTAGTAAAAGTACAATGTAGAGGCCAGTCTAATTGCATTCATATGAAACCAAACAAAGGTGGTTTATATAATAATATGAATAATAACAACAATAATAATAATAATAATAATGAATTGTATTTATATAGCACACTTTAAATGAATGAAATATAATAATGAAATCTCAAGGTGCTTAACAGCAAGGGTAACGCAGATTAATACAATTATAACGCAGATTAATTTACGCAGGAAGCCTAACAAAAAGGCATAGAAATAAAATACAATACAATAAAATACAATAGCATTAGGGACACCGATGAACCAGAGCCCTACGGGAAGGCAGAGAGGAACAGGTGAGTTTTAAGTTGAAATTTAATTAGTGAGTCTGAGGCCCAAATCGTTCCTGGGAGCCCATTCCACAAACGTGGCCCCAGTAATGAAAAGGCACGATCTCTCATGGTTGCCAGCTTTGTCTGTGGCACAGCAAGGAGATTTGAGCTGCCAGACCTGAGTGACTTGGGTGAGGATTGAGGGGTGAGGAGCTCCTGAAGGTAGGTTGGACCGGTGCAGTTTATGGCCTTGAACACCAATAGGAGTAACTTGAAGATGATCCGTTGGTTTATTGGGAGCCAGTGAAGGGAGTGAAGGACTGGGCTTATGTGCTCTGATTTCCATGTTTTGGTGAGAACCCGGTTCACTGTTTTGGACATATTGCAATCTTTGGATAGTTGTGGTTGGTAGGCCTGCAATCTGAGGGTTGCAATAGTCAATGCGAGAGCTGATGAAGGCGTGGACCAGTTGTTCTGCATCACGTTTGCTCAGGGTATTAATCTTGAAATGTTCCTCAGGTAGAAAAGTGATGTTTGACAGACAGATTTGATGTGTATATCAAAAGATAATGTTGAGTCCAGCTTGGCACCCAAGTTTGTGACAAGTGAGGAGAAATCGATGGGTTGGCCATTAATGGTGATGTGGGTGATGCCGGCCCTTTTTGTCTGATGGGGGGTAATGATGATAATGGCTTCTGACTTGCTGCCATTTAGCTGCAGAGAGTTGTTGCTCATCCAGTGATTAATGTAATCCAGGTATTTGGTAGCCCAGGATAATGCCGTGTGTTGCTCAGGAGAAGTTTGCAGGTAGATTTGTGTGTCATCTGCATAGGAGTGGAATGAAATGTTATGGTTCCTCAGTATTCTTTCCCAGGGGTAGCATATAGAGTAAAAAGAGCAGGGGCCCCAAGACTGACCCCTGGGGGACACCAGAGGTAACACATCTGATGCTGGAGGTGGAATTGCCAAGGACAACATATTCCAGTCTTCCTGTGAGGTAGGACTGGAAGAAGTTAAGAGCAGTGCCAGTAATTCCTACATCCAGAAGGCACTGACATAGGATGCCGTGGTCCACCGTGTTGAAGGCCACACTTAATAGAATAGAATAGAACTTTATTAATCCCGAAGGAAATTCTTGTGCCAGGTTGCATAGCGATACAGTACAAAAAACACAGATTGATAAAATAACTAACGTATGTGCAAATTACAGTTAAATATACAAATATGTGGGCAAGATAAGATGGCGAAAACAATTGGCATAAAGAAGTGAGATATTATTGGACATGACATTAAGAATTAAGAATAAGAATATGCCAGTGACTGTTCACAGCAGGGGTCTCCTCAGTGATATAAGATAAGTCGGGCAAAAATAACAAGCTGGGGGAGCCAGAGTCTGCAGCCATTAGGAGGTCATTTACAATCCTTACCAGGGCAGAGTGTCTGAAACCAGACTGGAACATGTCATAGAGCTGGTAGGAGTGGAGATGGTCATGTAGCTGGATGATAACAACCTTTCCCAATGCCTTTGCTAAGAAAGACAGGTTTGAGATGGGACTTAGTTGAAGAGAACCTCAGGATCCAGATTGTGGTTTTTGAGCACAGGTTTGATGGCTACCAGTTTGAGGGAGGGGCTACTTCACCAGTAGACAGGGACCTGTTTATCATGTAGTTAGCATTTGGGGCAATAGTTGCAAAACATGCTTTCAATAGTGACGTGGGGATGGGGTCCAAGGAGCTGCTGCAAGAGTTAATCTTTAAAAGAATGTTGGAGAGCTCAGCTTGAGTGACCTCAGCAAAGCAATTCAAGGTTGGGAAATATGGAGCAATCCCAAAACTCCCAGGCCATACAGTGCATTTCAGGAGCTCCTCACCCCTCAATCCTCACCCAAGTCACTCAGGTCTGGCAGCTCAAATCTCCTTGCTGTTTCATTACTGGGGCCACGTTTGTGGAATCGGCTCCCAGAAACGATTTGGGCCTCAGACTCACTAATTAAATTTCAACTTAAAACTCACCTGTTCCTCTCTGCCTTCCAGGGCTCTGCCAGACCTGAGTGACTTGGGTGAGGATTGAGGGGTGAGGAGCTCCTGAAGGTAGGTTGGACCGGTGCAGTTTATGGCATTGAACACCAATAGGAGTAACTTGAAGATGATCCGTTGGTTTATTGGGAGCCAGTGAAGGGAGTGAAGGACTGGGGTTATGTGCTCTGATTTCCATGTTTTTGGTGAGAACCCGGTTCACTGTTTTGGACATATTGCAATCTTTGGATAGTTGTGGTTGGTAGGCCTGCAATCTGAGGGTTGCAATAGTCAATGCGAGAGCTGATGAAGGCGTGGACCAGTTTTTCTGCATCACGTTTGCTCAGGGTATTAATCTTGAAATGTTCCTCAGGTAGAAAAGTGATGTTTGACAGACAGATTTGATGTGTATATCAAAAGATAATGTTGAGTCCAGCTTGGCACCCAAGTTTGTGACAAGTGAGGAGAAATGGATGGGTTGGCCATTAATGGTGATGTGGGTGATGCCGGCCCTTTTTGTCTGATGGGAGGTAATGATGACAATGGCTTCTGACTTGCTGCCATTTAGCTGCAGAGAGTTGTTGCTCATCCAGTGATTAATGTAATCCAGGTATTTGGTAGCCCAGGATAATGCTGTGTGTTGCTCAGGAGAAGTTTGCAGGTAGATTTGTGTGTCATCTGCATAGTAGTGGAATGAAATGTTATGGCTCCTCAATATTTTTTCCCAGGGGTAGCATATAGAGTAAAAAGAGCAGGGGCCCCAAGACTGACCCCTGGGGGACACCAGAGGTAACACATCTGATGCTGGAGGTGGAATTGCCAAGGACAACATATTCCAGTCTTCCTGTGAGGTAGGACTGGAAGAAGTTAAGAGCAGTGCCAGTAATTCCTACATCCAAAAGGCACTGACATAGGATGCCGTGGTCCACCGTGTTGAAGGCCACACTTAAGTCGGGCAAAAATAACAAGCTGGGGGAGCCAGAGTCTGCAGCCATTAGGAGGTCATTTACAACCCTTACCAGGGCAGTTTCACTACTGTGAGAGTGTCTGAAACCAGACTGGAACATGTCATAGAGCTGGTGGGAGTGGAGATGGTCATGTAGCTGGAGGGTAACAACCTTTCCCAATGCCTTTGCTAAGAAAGACAGGTTTGAGATGGGACTTAGTTGAAGAGAACCTCAGGATCCAGATTGTGCTTTTTGAGCACAGGTTTGATGGCTGCCAGTTTGAGGGAGGGGCTACTTCACCAGTAGACAGGGACCTGTTTATCATGTAGTTAGCATTTGGGGCAATAGTTGCAAAACATGCTTTCAACAGTGACGTGGGGATGGGGTCCAAGGAGCTGCTGCAAGAGTTAATCTTTAAAAGAATGTTGGAGAGCTCAGCTTGAGTGACCTCAGCAAAGCAATTCAAGGTTGGGAAATATGGAGCAATCCCAAAACTCCCAGGCCATACAGTGCATCATATTTTCTATAGTATTGTGTACCACGCATTCAAAATCCCGTTTGAAACAATTAAGGGTTCACTGCATTGACATATAAAGCAATTCAAATGATATCAGATTAAATCTACAAAACATACGACAAAAATAAATGTTAAATAAACAATTCTGCATCTTACATTCATGTAAGAACTTACATGAACCACGTTGTAATTAGATGAGGCTGCCAGTCAATTTTCCTGAAGGGCCCCTTTTAGCATTTGAGGCCACTATGAGCATCTGAGGCCCCTATGACCATCTGAAACCCCCATGCCACTTGAGGCCCCTATGACAATCTGTTACAATGAACATATGAGGCCCCGATGTCCATCTGAGGGCTCCATGATCACTCGAGTGCCCTTATGACTATCTGAGGCCCCTATGACCACATGTGGCCCCAATGACCATCTGAAGGCCTCTATGTCCATGTCCGCAGCCATTTGAGGGCTGCGCATGTTTGTCAGCAGCTGCCACACTCGCAGTCATCTACAGTGTGAAGGCGCATGCGTTGTAGCTCTTTTTCTGTGTGTGTGCGTGTGTGTGTGTGTGTGTGTGTGTGTGTGTGCACGTGTGTGTGTGTGTGTGTGGGGGGGGGGGGGGTTCCTTTTGTATTTGTAAAAAGACAAAGATGAGAGAAGATGGCGGGAGGGACAGCAAGAGATGGTGTCACGCTCCAAAGGCAGCCATCAGGCGTATCTGACAGGTGGGAGCCGAGAAGGACGAGAGAGCTTCACCTCCATCACTGGGGTAGGGGAGAGAGAGAGAGGGAAGGAGAGAGAGAGAGAGAGAGAGAGAGAGAGAGAGAGAGAGAGAGAGAGAGAGAGAGAGAGAGAGAGAGGGAGGGAGTGCTAGAGCGCAAGAGACGAGACACATTTCCACGAGGTGTTGACCCACACATTGGCAGACAAGTTCCACAAGACAAGGGCTCGAGGCTGTGACTTTGAAATTGAACAAGTTCAGCAGAGAGTGTGGGGGAAGGAAGTCCAAATGTCAGAACACATTTATTTATTTATATATTTATTCATTTATTGATGTATTTTAAAGTGTGCATGAAAAAAAACAACCATCTGGTCTTTTAAAGAGGAGTTAGTGCGTCTCTGGGAGCAGAGTGAAAGCCGCACGATGTTTGCACAATGAGTAATGTGCCCGAGCCGGTGTTACGATTTGTTGTGTTAATTTTCCTGTGTCTTACAAAGAATGGATGAACGACACGAGGGACAGCAACGCGCAGGCACTCTGGTTTATTTTCATGTGAATAATATAATAATAATAATAATGATTATATAAGAATGCAAATTTGGGTGGTGTTGGGTGACGCTCATTATAAGCCCTTATTATATGTACCGGGCTCCTTATGTGTTGGAATGATTCCCATCCAAACAATATTGGCAGTACAAAGCTCCGTCTCCCCACAGCACACTGTACTATCTTTGTCATGTTAGTGCGTTTCCTTCTTATCTTTTTTTGGGTGGCTGGGGGAGGGAGGGGCTATTTTCCTTTCTTCCCGTGTTTTGTTCTCCCACCACATTTTGCAATTTGTACTACTTGTTCGAAAATATCACGACAAACGTGTCACCACCAGCGTTGTTTAAACACACCGCTGTGACCAACCTCAAGAGAGGAATACGGCCGAGTCCACTTCATTAGGTCGCAACGCAGGCGTCCAACCGACGTCCCCGGTTCAGCATGTGTTACGTATGACGCCAGAATGCATCTGCAAAAAAAAAAAGAATAGACGCCGGCTATACGGAGCGGAAATTGGATGCTCCGCTCACCCGTCGGCACTTGGCCGTCGTATGGCAATATCGTGCGGCATATCAAATAATGCCCCCGCGGATTCAGTATTCAGGAGCCCTGGAGAATCCAGCCGTGTATCTCATTTCCTCGCGCGTCGCGTCGCCGGTAAGAATCCGCCGCGGACAAAAACAAGTGATTCACACAGTGGCGCGCCATTATCTCACCGCGCGGACCAATGACACCGAGGTGGACTCCATTTCCCTCATTCTATAAAGAGCATATTTATTCTTGAACACCTCAACCCACACCACCGCCGCCCCCCCCCCCCCGGGGTTCACCCCGTCCTGTAAACCCCTTCCCCCTGGATTTGGCGGCTGATTATGGAGCGCCGTCCGGAGTTTTCTCCCCGGCCCCCTCCCACCCTCTCCGCGGAGGTGTAGCGCTCATCTGGGCTCCCCGGGTCCCTTCAAGCCTCTGATGATTGTCTTACTGATCGGCTGACCTGCATTGTGCGGCCACATCCATTTGTCACGTCACACCAACTGTCTCCTGACAAGCTTGACCGGGACAAATGCGAAATGCATTGTCCCGCGACCACAAAGAGAGAAAAATGGCTCTCCACCATTTTGTCGGGGAGAAAAAAAAGAAAACACACAGACAATTGAAAGAGTTGAAGGGTAGATCTCCCGTTGCAAATGACGCGAGAGAGGGATTATTAGCCGGATCTCTTTTGGTGCAGAGGTCAATGAGCTGCCTTTGGTGTTTGACGAGGCAAGTAAAGACTCTTCAATTCCTGTGTTGTCCTTTGTTTTCTTACAATGCTCTGTCCAAAGTGTATTTAAGTATTTAAATACGGCTGGACTTGGACTATGGCAATGGATGACTGAATGATGATTGAAAGGGTAATGCAGCGCACATTCACTACAAGAACATAGTCAATCAGAGAAAAAGCAGGGTTCCTACGTTGTTCAGTTGAAGAATTCGAAAAAAAGAAAGAAACTTACAATGAAGTACTTCCAAAGGTAATACACAAACGAACAAATGTAAATGTACTCAGCTGACGAAAGAAGCCAAGGGGAACTGTGAGCGGAATAAAATACATGAAGGTGTTATTTCTGTTGCCCAGGTGACGGAGACGAGAACCGGTCCTCTCGGATGCAGTAACTATGACAACCTTGACTCCGTTAGCTCTGTGCTCGTGCAGAGCCCCTGAAAATAAGGTTCAACTGCAGGGTGAGTGCTTCCTCGCTTTCTGTCGTCCAATACACCCGTGGCACACACTGTTGCGTGTTGCATAACATACCCAATGGAAACGTACTAGGCTAGGCTACCCCCCCCCCCGTAGTAGCATGTGTGCAGGGCCCGGCGATACATAAAGAGCCTTGCAGGGTCAGCTGAAATACGTTATAGTGCGCATTTTTTATTCAGTCGCTTGTAGGCTCCAGTCATCACTTTTTACTCCTCCTAGTATACTGCCTCCACTGTCTCCATAAGTTCACAGTTTGATCGCGGGCACTAAACATTTTTTATAGGCTTGCAGGTCATTCTTCCCAACTACCTGAGGGAAGGTTACGTGCGGGCGGCGCTCAGCTACATCGCGTGCAACGGCGAGGGAGAGTTTGTGTGCCGGGAGAACAACTGCTGGTGCAAGTGCGAGCCCACGTTCCCAGAATGCAACTGTCCCCACATGGATATTCAGGCCATGGAAGAGAGCCTGCAACGGATCACCGAGACGTGGGCTCTGCTGTACAAAGACTTTGAGGAATCAGGTAAGACTCAAATAAAATGCGGAAATAAAGAAGCTGGGATTACGGGAGCCGGCGCTGTGTCGAGGACGCAGGGGTTATGCTCTCCGGATTTTTCTCATTTCCAGCCCGACACGTCGTCAGTTATACTGTAATAACCACATGAAATACAACCCTGGATCCCCAATCATACTCTTAACCCCAGTGTTATTTACTCACTGGTTATCGCCCCCTACACTTATTACAACCCCTTTTTTTGTTTTTATTTTTTTATGAACAGTGCTACCCGTGAGAGTTTACCAAAGATGAAGGGAATAATAGTTTTTCTTGTGACTAAGTAAGAGTAAGAAGGTTCACCGTGCTCCTCTCAGATGGGTTATTGGGGGGCCTCTAAACTTTAATGGGCGCCAGTGACTTCCTGGTTTTTTGGAACACTATGCACACCTAGCAAATCAACGCTGTGACAGCAGCAGTTTAAAAAAAATAATACTAAATAAAAAAAAAACACCAGCTCTTGCCTCAGGTAGTTTACAATATGTCTGAAGCAGATTAATCAACTATAAAACCCATTTATGGCCAGTTTGCCTTTTCACATCAGTGCAGCAGCAGCCTGAATAGAAGCACTTAGTATAATGTTTGGTTATTATTGCCATGCTCGGTCACCCTGCCTCGGCTATTATTACTCAGGTGAAATCAAAATGGGCGCCTTTTTTTCTGCTCCAGAAAATTTGGCGGAAATCTCTCTAAGTGCAATTACTTTCAAAGTTTATGTTTTAATAGCCGGGTGAGAAGAGGGGGCAGGTGCGTGCCCGGAATGCAGAGTTCCTCATAAGTGTCATAAAAGCGTCCTTCAGGCAGGGGGCACGGGGAGACTTAGCTGAACTACCGCCGCCCTGTCAGCAGGATTTAAATGCCAGTCGTCAGAGGCAGAAGCGTATTTAAACAGCGGTGACTGTGGTGACGGTCTTGTCTCCAGCCACGACGCATCATTAAGTGCCACGCGTGTGTGTGTGTGTGTGTGTGTATGAGCGTCATGCTACCGCGGTCGACATCTAGCATTTCGAGTCACATTGCACACATGGTGTGTTGTTGCCCTTATTTCAAGCGATGGACGGCTGAAAGAACGTCTTCATGAATATTTGAAGTGGAATTTAGCAAAAATGCGACTTACTTTGTTTTTGGACGTTTCTGAAATCTAAAATATCTTCAAATCAACTACGTACGGAGCCCCCTCGGTCACATGATAAAAAAAAACAACGATGTTGTAAATCTGTGTAAAATTGTGCGCCGGTTTACTAACTTTTCTCAAAGATCGAAATCGTGCGCACGGTTTAAACACACAGATTTCCGAATCCAAGGGAACGAGTTAGTAAACCGTTCCCTCGGATTTACACATCGTTGTTTTTTTTATCATGTGACCCGAGGGGGGGGCTCCGTACATACGCCATTTTTGATGAACTTTATATTCTAGAACAAAAACAAATATTTGTAGTTCTGCCTTTGCCAATGAAACAATAATGAGATGCATATGACAAGGATTGAAACCTTGAATGAAACCTTTCAGAACTACAAATCACACCATATTGAGCAATAGCTTTTACTGACCGGCTCTTATCTCTCCCATTTTTCCACAACAACAACAACAACAACGACGACGACAACAACGACGACGACAATGACGACGATAACCAAAAGAGGAGTTCAAAGGCTTCTTCGGGAGGCTGCCCCCAGAACGTGTTCCTGAACGCGTCGGCCATCCAGCGCCTGTGGTCGTCGGACAGCGCCTTCCAGTGGCGCTACGAGCAGCTGGAGGGCGGCGTGGGCGCGCTGCTCCGGCGTGCCCAGCGGGTCGTCTTCAAGCTGTTCAGCCTCAGCAAGCGGTGCCAGCGACAGCCGCACATCCAACTGCCCAGGGAACGGTAAAGCCCTGGCTTTCGTTTTTTTTCATACTGTACATGCTGGAATATCCACCAACCCCCGTCCCTCCCGATGTGTGCTTTAATCAAGGAAGTCTGGACGCTGTATTGCCAGGAGACTTTGTACATAGACCCTTAAATACCCGTTCCATTGTCGACTATTCCCAGATCGCTCTCAGCCCATCTCGCTCGCTTTCAGACACACACGCACACGCCACACACCACACACATATATAGACATACATATACACAGACACACATATCAACTTTGAAGACTCCCTTTCCGATGCCACAATATCAAAATAGACGTGGATCATTGATCTATGGTGTGTGTTCATAATCCCGCCCACCGGGGGGAAGTTGGCTGTGAAGCGAGGCGGCATCCCGATCCCAGCCACTGTGTTTATCTCCGTTATTACTGGCAAATGTTGAAACACCCTCTCTCTATTTTGCCACTGTATAGGAATCTCCATATTCAATAGAACACGATAGATGAAGGAACGCTTGCCAGGATGTGGAGGCACAGGGGCACACACACACACACACACACACATACACTCACATACACACACACACACACACACACCAAAATACACTCACATATACACACACACACACCAAATACACGCACATACAAGCACACACACACACACACGTGCACATACAAGCACACACACACAAAAAAATACACACACACACACACACACACGTGCACATACAAGCACACACACACAAAGACATACACACCCACGCTTGCATGCATACACTTGCACCACACACACACATGCACATGCATACGTACACGTGCACACACATGCACATACAAGTAGAACCGCGCACACACACAGGCACGCACATGCTCATACACACATACAAGCACACACACACACACGCAGTTGTACACAGACGCATTCACACACACTAACACACACACACTAATGACATCCCGTTCATTGCGCTTGGGGAGAGATGAGAGATATGTGATTGATTTTGCGTCCGCCCACCGCCTTCCCCTGCCCTCCACGGTAGCCAGGGAACAATAGCGTGAAAGGAGCTTGACTGTAGCAGCATATGTTGCTCAAACCTTTCCCATTAAGCAATAATGACACTTAAAGTCCAATTTCCAGTTTCTTTTCTTCCCGTACGTGGGGAAAAAAAGAAACTTTGAGAAGCCCTTTCTTACGTGTAAGCTCCTCATCAAGCCCCAGAGGAAACTGGTAAAATTGGTCAAATAAATAGACCTGCTTTTGAATTATTCAAATTGGATTCTATTGAATTAATCATGCCCTCAGTTCTGTTCGGAACAAAATGGTGGCTGAATTGGACTTTTGAAGAAATTATTTGCATGTTGAAAGCGCTGGAATGTCTCTTTCAAAGGCTTTCAGAACTTGAATAATGTTTCCCCTTAAATACCGCAGACGCGCACAATACCTGGACGCTTTGCTTCCAGGTTTCTTTGTCGTCGTCGTTGTTGTTATATCAATGACAGTCGGATGACATCATGATCTCAGCCACCTGTAGAGACTGCACATGCCAAGGCGTCGGTCGGAACGCAGCCGACCGCATTTTCCTTGCTAACGATTCAAATAACGAGACGACACGGACAAAGCGACAAGAGCACAAAACAGCCTTTTTTGTCGCGCGCAGCCTTGAAAGTAGAGGCGGCGTTTCAACCGATAGGAAGATTATAACTCAATCGCGACAAGTGGCCTCGTCGCCACAGTATAACACAATATATATAAGACGATCAAACCGGCCAATTGGACGGTTTGTCCGAGAGAAACCCACAAGTGTAAATGCCCCCAGAGAGCCGCAAAACATGAGAATAGCGTAACAAATGACGTTGCCTTTCTTTATAGCCGGGGTGTTACATCAAGCGTTACGTCTTACATCAGCTATATTTACTTACTCTCTCTCTCCGCATGTTCGCCAGCAGCTCCCTTATTTTTTGCCGCAAAAAAACCAAACTCCATTACGACATTCCCCCCAAACGCTCTCTCCCGGCAGCTGCACGGCTGCGGCCCAGCGTTGTACAACCGTTGCCGAGCTACAGCTACAGGTGGCCTCATAGCAGGAATGAATTGCATAGCGAGGGGGGAAATGGAAAATGTCTCGTTCTTCCGTGCCCCCCTTCCATCCCCCCCCCCCCCCACCCCCATGGGAGTCGGCAATGGGAATGGGTTGTCAATCACGACATCTTGAAACGTCCTGCTCATCCCCCCAGAGTACACCGTGTAACCTTCAGGACTTCCAAGATCACCCGCCACCCCCCCACCCCCCCCACACCCCCCCTTTACTGGCGGGAGGTCGTCCCCCTCACCGAGAGAGAGAGAGAGAGAGAGAGGAGAGAGAGAGAGAGAGAGATATGGCTAAGTGCTAACCTACAGCCTTCTGCGGGCCATCGTTAAGCTAGCACATTCAACCCCCCCTCGTCGAAGGGGCGACGGCGTTGCTTTTTTAAGTGGCAGGGCCAGCAGCGGCGTTCACGTTGGTGTTTGTCACGTCTTGCAGGCGCGCTGAACGAGGGATGAAAGGCACAACACACATCACAGCAAAGTGCTACAGACGGATATCAAAAACAAACCCCCTCGCCACGCAGGGATTCCATGCGTATGTCGAAAAGTCGGTTACCCGTAGGGCTGCTCGCGCATTCCTAATGTCACAATCTGATCAAAGTCATCTTTTACTCGCCCCTGGTGTGCGTGTGTGTGTGTGTGTGTGTGTGTGTGTGTGTGTGTGTGTGTGTGTGTGTGTGTGTGTGTGTGTGTGTGTCCGTGTGTGTGCGCGTGTGTGTGTGTGCGTGTGTGTTCCCCACCTACTTTCAACTTCAGCGCTGTATCTCATGGCACTCTTTGTCTCTCTATTCTACCTCTGCCGTCTCTTGTTCTCTCGACACACTCGACTATTCTACACACACACACACACACACAGCTCAGATTTCCTCGTTGATCATGGCCCAAGCAATGCTAGCAGCGCATACGCTATCACGGCGCACTCAATGCAAGTGCTGTGCTTTCATAGCAGTGCACTCTGATCCTCATCCTGCCCCTGTCCTCTCCCCCCTCTCTCTCCCCTCTCTCTCCCCCTCTCCTCTCTCCCGCAGGCCTCAGTCCTTCTGGCTCGGCCACTTCCAGTCCCTGCTCTACTGCTCGGAGAACAACCAGCTGGGCACGTTCTCCGAGGAGCTCCACAGCTGCACTTGCCGCTACGAGCACAGCCCCTGCCAGCTGCCCCCGCCCTGCGTCACCGGGGAGGGCCCGGCGTGCGCCGCCTGCGCCCCGGACAACCACACCCGCTGCGGGGGCTGCAACGCGGGCTTCGCCCTGGTGCAGGGGGCCTGCAGGCCGATGGTGGCCGACTCCACGGAGAACTACCTGGGCTTCGAGACCGACCTCCAGGACTTGGAGCTACGCTACCTCCTGCAGAGGGCTGACCGCAGGCTAGAGGTGTTTGTTTTTTTTGTTTTGTTTTTTTAAACCGTTTAACCGAGTAACGGTTGCTCATGAATGCATGAGTTTGCTGCCATCTAAAGGTAAAAAAAAGTCTACCGCGAATGAAAAAGATGGCAGGCCTCGTGGTGCCTTCCGTTGGTACTCGGAAGTCGGAATTTCCGAGTTCAAAGTCGGACATTTTCGTGGGAATGCGCACCGAGGTCAGATTTTCAACTCGGAAAGTCGGACGATTCTCACAACCCCGACGTAGAAATCCAAGATGGCTGCTCCGTGCTCCGCGTCAGTGAAAGCTGTATTGTATACTGTTTTTAGCACTTCAATTCAATGCAATTTTATTTGTATAGCGTTTAATCACAATACAGTCTCAAAGGCCAGATTATTATGGGCCAAGTGATTTATCGACTGGTAAAACAAGGCGTCCATCTTGGTTTTCCGACTTCGACTGGAACGTGGTCAACTCGGGTGCGACGTCATTCCCAGTTCCGACTTCTGACTTCCGATGTAAATGGCACGCACCGTTAGCACCTTGACCTTGCTATATATCAAGAGATTTACTTCTCTCCACCTCACAAGGTGTGGCCCCACAGGTCAGGGAAGGAAAACTATCAGTTTAGACACAATGATTAATATTTGTTGACTACAACTCATAACCACAGTTTATAATCAGAATATTAGTGAAGAGTATGTTCCTTTTTACACGCAGACATTGTTTGCGAGAATGTACCTTTAGCTGACCTCAAACTCACGTGTGTAGTCGAGTGCGTAGTTGCTCTTTAAAATCGCGCAGCCATGAAGGTTGTCGTTTCACGCTAACCTGGTTCTGGGGGTCCTTTGAACGTCGGAAAAGTCCGCTCTACACGTTTCCTCTAATGGGCCTGAAGTCGTTGACCACTTTGCCTGACATTAGGTTTTAAAGCGGCGAGATTATTGGTGTAAAACATTGAAGAAAATGAACTACAATTATCAACCGAATGTGAAGGAACAACAGCTTTGGCGTTACGTCAAATATTGTCTATGTACTGGGTTGAGATATTTGTCTCGTAATACCACATTGTAGGCGACCTCAAGAGCAGCCCAGTCTGCCCTCGGTCCAACATGAGAGGACGAGGCGGTGCTGCCACAGCGGTTTCTAACCTCTTGTCAATCATGTGTGAAAGTACACTGAAAAATGTCATCCGGGCTCCTTGCTTTTTGATGACGCCATCGCACAGATTCAGTGTAGACAGTAAGCCTGACACTATATATTCAGGCAGTCAGTTTTGTGTTGTTGAGGTGGAGGGAAAGGGAAAGGGGGGAGAGTGCAATCCCTTGCAGTTTCTTACAACAGCGGTGGCCACCACAGCTTTCCAATAATATTCTGCCCCTATTTTGTCGAGGACTAATTCGACAGCTGGCCAAATCTCAGTACACAGCTCCAAGCCCATAGAATGTATAGTTAAATATATTGATCGATTAAAATTCAAGGTCATTTCGATGATAATTGTTTTTATATGTTTAGTATGTTTCCATGTGCATGTATGCAGCTCTCACAACGCAATGCATATACGTTTGCCTTCAACGCTTCTGTCTTTTTCTGTTGCCTGCGTGTGTTTTCCCCGGTAGGTCCACGCCATCTTCATAAGCAACGACATGCGGCTCAACAGCTGGTTCGACCCGTCGTGGAGGAAGAGGATGCTGCTGACGCTGAAGAGCAACAAGTACAAGAGCAACATGGTGCACATGCTGCTGGGCGTGTCCCTGCAGGTGTGCCTGACCAAGAACAGCACCCTGGAGCCCGCCCTGACGCTCTACATCAACCCGTTCGGCGGGAGCCACTCGGAGAGCTGGTACATCCCGGTCAACGAGAACAGCTTCCCCGACTGGCAGTCCACCAAGCTGGACCTCCCGCTGGAATGCTTCAACTGGACCCTGACTCTGGGCAACAAGTGGAAGACGTTCTTCGAGACGATCCACATCTACCTACGGAGCAGGATTAAGACGCAGGGGAGCGCGAACGAAAGCGTCTATTATGAACCCCTGGAAATGACGGATCCCAGCCGCAACCTGGGCTACATGAAGATCAACAGCATCCAGGTGTTTGGCTACAGCATGCACTTTGACCCGGAGGCCATACGGGATCTGATCCTTCAGTTGGACTACCCGTACACGCAGGGCTCCCAGGACACGGCCATGCTCCAGCTCCTGGAGTTAAGGGACCGGATAAACCGGCTTTCGCCTCCTGGACAGCAGCAGTTGGATCTGTTTGCTTGTCTTCTCCGCCATCGGCTCAAACTCACAGCCAGTGAGGTGGTCCGCATACACGCCTCGCTGCAAGCCTTCAGCTCACGGTTGCCTAACTCGCAGGATTACGAGACCACCAAACTGTGCAGCTAGCGGCCGCTTCGGTGAAGCTGCTATGGGGAACCGATGGTTGGAAAGTCGGAATGGACTGGAATGGCCCATTGTGACGCAGCAACGAGGTTATGCTCGAGTCATAACTGTGAACAACAGAGATGAATGTTTGAAGGTTTTTATTTTTTTTCTCCCAAATGATGTAATAAACTGGACATGGGTTGGGGTGGGGGAGGGCAGCGGTATTGATCAGCAGGGGAAGCAATGTTGTATTGGTTTGTCTTGCTTGGCAAAAACAAAAAAATTCAAGAGAATCAACTGGGGACAAGACTTGAGTTTCTGACAAATGAAAGTTCAAATTATACTATAACATGTTGAATCATCCTGTTTCTATATGAGCCCCATTTATACCGTATATACTGAGGCCGAATGAATGGATGTTTTAAGCTAAACGATGGTACAGTATATTTGTTTGTAATTTTTATATGTTATTTTGCTTCAGTGACAGTGCACTTTCCATGAAGACCAGAATACAGTGGTGTTAGTCAAGATTTTGTAGATAACATTGATATTAAAACATGCTGTTATGACACACTCCAGCTGTGGAATATTCTTCATCGTTATTGCATATTTTTTATAATTTAAAGGCGACTGTGACCTTAATGTATTGGTGGAATATCCTATTCGCAGACAAATCATCTCTCCGGAACTGCAATGTTCGATTCCTATGTAAATGTGCCACGATGTCAACATTGCTGGCATTCGTTTGTATTTGTATGGAATTTTTCATCCATCAAATGCAACAGACGATCCAGATTTACCTTTTCACACTTCCAGGATTTTAGCTGAGCTGAGCTAACAACGTGAGCGGTAGGCCTGGCTACTTGCTGTAACGGTTATCTGTTAAGTCACAAGAGAAACAACTCAAAGGATAACATTTTAAACCCCATTTTCCCCATCAATGTTGGGTCTATCGACTAATGCGGCAACAATTATTGAAATTGGTCCGGTATTGAGCGAGAACGTCTGCATTGTAACCCTTTGGGTCAATACTGCCCATCAATTTACTTCCTCTAACTGTGCTTATTTTTTTTTTGCCGCTGACAGGCTCAGATTGTGTGAAGTGTCCGACAACATTATGGAAACCACCCCTGCAGAGAAATACAGCTTCTTCTTGTCCTTTCACTTGATTCCGTCTCTTTGTTATTGTGTCGCTATTTTGTCAGATTTCAGAGCGAGACTTGTCCTCAAGCGGGACTTGGGCAGACACAATAACAAATTGACCGGATCAAACCAAAGGCAAAGAAAGAAGTTGTATTTCTTTGTATGTCGGGATCCTCTCCCATAATGTTGTCGACAACAATCTGAGCCTATCAGTCGCAAAAGCAAGCACTTTTAGAGGACTTAGGTTGATGGGGCAGTATTGCGCCAAAGGGTTGAAGACGAAGATGACAATGGTTTGCGGTTGCGTTCTCGCTCAATACCGGACCGATGAAAACAAACGTTCTGTGCATTACCGCTTGATTCCACCGGATCGGTCTGCGTTCCGTCGACAGAGCCGATGGCCACCGCTCTCGTCAATGTCGGCTAATCCACCGGCTGCGACGCGTCACGTTAGGACGCTTCCGATGTCGGGTCAAACGGCCCATTAGGTGGCACTTTCCTCGTGATTATTCAGAACTTTTCCCGCGAACCTGTCGACAACATCGCCACAAACTAGGACATGACAACAATAAAGGTGTTCATCCTGTTAACAGGCACTGTATTTGTGAATATAAACAAGAAATAATGATGAGGGTAATTGTATTATGATGGTTGGCTGTACTAACAACTAAACAACTATAAACTCATAGTAGAAGCACATAAAAAAGTGAGGGAAAAAAGACGCTCCACTTTCGTTGGGTCCTGGTGGGGTATGAAGATGACAGGCAGATGATGGACAAAAAACACGTCGCTTACATGTGACACTTTCACAGAGTTAGTCAGTTAGACAAAGTGATTGGAAAATTGGGACTTGGTAAAAAAAATCGAGGCTTTGTAGGACTAATTATAATAAAAAAGTACCAATTAGTAGTTTACTAATTACAAAAAGCAATATGATCTTATTTGTGGCAAATCTTTGAATTTGTACTGTGATTTAGTTACTAATTACTCATTCATAATATAATTACAAAACAAATTCAACCATTTTCCACG
>PIJE02002235.1:40000-52500 GCA_002895965.2 Coryphaenoides rupestris
AGGGAAGAGCACGGCTCGCTGGTGGTGGGCGAAAGAAAGTTAGCTTGGAGCTAGAAGCTAAACTTTCAGACTGGATCTACTCCATGCGGGACGAACACAACACTCGTCTCGAGGAAAATGAGACAAAACAAAGCGAAGGAGATCTACTCTTCAGTGGGTGATGCAGCCGGCAAGGAGTTTGTGGCGAGCAGGCGCTGGCTGGAAACATTTCTGAACATTTCTGAAACGCAACGACCTTTCACTTCGACGTCGCATATTATATATTATAATATTTATTTTATAGGCTATTTTTTGTTTGGACTTTGCTTGCACTTTGACTGCCGTAAACTGGCTGCCGTATTACGGTAATGTTTATTCCTACCTCAGGGTTGTTTTATTGTACAGTGGCCGTATTTTCCCTACGTGAGGCTGCGGTGCTGTTTTGTTACCATATGTTATTTGCAGCTGAATCTTACTGTTTTGTTTGTTTTGTTTTTATGTGTGCAATGTTTTGCAATAAAAGTCAGTAAATGAAGGGATTATGTCCATGAGAGTTTAATTTTAAGAAATAAAGGCCTGCCTCTAATATAAGCCTGCCTCCAACAAAGGCCTGGTGCTCTTTGCGGCTCAGTAAATAAAGGCCCCGGCCAATATTAGAGGATTTACGGTATATATGTTTGATGTACTTAGAATTGCTTAGAATATTGTATGTGCTTACATACAACAATGTGCTCAGAATTGCACTTCTGCTCTTATCCCAGCTATTATGCAGGCAACCTGGCAATTATGAAAGTCATTCTATTAGCCTTGCAATTATGAATGCTTGAAACCTGCTCTATTCTTATCTTCATGTACCACAGTGATATATTGCTGTCTCCTTCAACAAATGTACTCTTTGTAAGTCGCTCTGGATAAAAGCGTCTGCCAAATGCCCTA
Source organism: Coryphaenoides rupestris (assembly GCA_002895965.2). Classification (NCBI taxonomy): domain Eukaryota; kingdom Metazoa; phylum Chordata; class Actinopteri; order Gadiformes; family Macrouridae; genus Coryphaenoides; species Coryphaenoides rupestris. The sequence continues at coordinate 40,916 of PIJE02002235.1, forward strand.
AATGTAAATGAAATGTTATTTGTCTTTATCTATATTCTGCTGCTCGTCCTGCAAATATTGTGATTCTCAAGATTGTTATTTGTTCTTTCATGTTGTAAATATTTATAGTTCTTTTGCACATTACCGCTGAGCATAATGTGCCGTTGCACAGGGCTAGTTAAAGGATTCAGCGCACGCTCGTGAAAAGACAAAGTTTAAAAAACGGGAGATTTATATTATTTGACTTCCAAATTTAAGAGGGATTTGAAAGGATTGAAAGAATCTTTCCTTCTTTGAAGAGACGCTCTGGAACACTTTGCACAACGAGCAGCCTCTCATGGCCGGAGGTTGAACTGCAGAGCATCGATTGGGCCCCGTTGGCACAGTTTCCACCCGCGGCGCGCGAAAAAAAACCGTCTCGCAGGGAAATTGACGCGAGCGCCCATCCATGCGAGAGAAAAAAAGACCCAAGCCCCCGACCGGTGCATGATTAAATGTCCGCCCGCGAGGGTGATGTCGAGGCCCGGTGTCTGAGACTTATTGCCCTGCACACAAAGTACGGAGCGCTCAACGGCTCTGGCAACTGGTCATTAGGGGCAAACTAATTATGTTATTATTAATTCACAATGATTATTATCTGCTATAATGTATTATCTGTGAATATAGCAACTTTCTAAATCGCGTCTCATTTATCTTGGGGGTTTTTTAATTTATGTTTATTGGTCCCTGCCTTGCTGCCTGCTTCGGCACCGGAGTATTTACTACTCCAAGTCGTTTCAGTTTACTCTACGTTGGAGTATCGTAACCAAGTTCTCGCGAAGGTGATGAGGTCGAGGTGTGGCCCCACAGGTCAGGGAAGGAAAACTATCAGTTTAGACACAATGATTCATATTTGTTGACTACAACTCATAACCACAGTTTATAATCAGAATATTAGTGAAGAGTATGTTCCTTTTTACACGCAGACATTGTTTGCGAGAGTGTACCTTTAGCTGACCTCAAACTCACGTGTGTAGTCGAGTGCGGAGTTGCTCTTTAAAATCGCGCAGCCATGAAGGTTGTCGTTTCACGCTAACCTGGTTCTGGGGGTCCTTTGAACGTCGGAAAAGTCCGCTCTACACGTTTCCTCTAATGGGCCTGAAGTCGTTGACCACTTTGCACTGACATTAGGTTTTAAAGCGGCGAGATTATTGGTGTAAAACATTGAAGAAAATGAACTACAATTATCAACCGAATGTGAAGAAACAACAGTTATGTCAAACATGTCTATGTACTGGGTTGAGATATTTGTCTCGTAATACCACATTGTAGGCCGACCTCAAGAGAGCCCAGTCTGCCCTCGGTCCAACATGAGAGGATGAGGCGGTGCTACACACAGCGGGCATATTCTCACCTCTTGTCAGTCATGTGGAAAGTACACTGAAAAATGTCATACCGGCTCCTTGCTTTTTGATGACGCCATCGCACAGATTCAGTGTAGACAGTAAGCCTGACACTATATATTCAGGCAGTCAGTTTTGTGTTGTTGAGGTGGAGGGGAAAGGGTGGGAGAGTGCAATCCCTTGCAGTTTCTTACAACAGCGGTGGCCACCACAGCTTTCCAATAATATTCTGCCCCCGATTTTGTCGAGGACTAATTCGACAGCTGGCCAAATTACACAGCTCCGAGCCCATAGAATGTATAGTTAAATATCTACGCAGAAAGATATAACCATTTGATCGATTCAAATTCAAGGTCATTTCGATGATAATTGTTTTTATATGTTTAGTATGTTTTCATGTGCATGTATGCAGGTCTCACAACGCAATGCATATACGTTTGCCTTCAACGCTTCTGTGTTTTTCTGTTGCCTGCGTTGTGTTTTCCCCGGTAGGTCCACGCCATCTTCATAAGCAACGACATGCGGCTCAACAGCTGGTTCGACCCGTCGTGGAGGAAGAGGATGCTGCTGACGCTGAAGAGCAACAAGTACAAGAGCAACATGGTGCACATGCTGCTGGGCGTCTCCCTGCAGGTGTGCCTGACCAAGAACAGCACCCTGGAGCCCGCCCTGACGCTCTACATCAACCCGTTCGGCGGGAGCCACTCGGAGAGCTGGTACATCCCGGTCAACGAGAACAGCTTCCCCGACTGGCAGTCCACCAAGCTGGACCTCCCGCTGGAATGCTTCAACTGGACCCTGACTCTGGGCAACAAGTGGAAGACGTTCTTCGAGACGATCCACATCTACCTACGGAGCAGGATTAAGACGCAGGGAGCGCGAACGAAAGCGTCTATTATGAACCCCTGGAAATGACGGATCCCAGCCGCAACCTGGGCTACATGAAGATCAACAGCATCCAGGTGTTTGGCTACAGCATGCACTTTGACCCGGAGGCCATACGGGATCTGATCCTTCAGTTGGACTACCCGTACACGCAGGGCTCCCAGGACACGGCCATGCTCCAGCTCCTGGAGTTAAGGGACCGGATAAACCGGCTTTCGCCTCCTGGACAGCAGCAGTTGGATCTGTTTGCTTGTCTTCTCCGCCATCGGCTCAAACTCACAGCCAGTGAGGTGGTCCGCATACACGCCTCGCTGCAAGCCTTCAGCTCACGGTTGCCTAACTCGCAGGATTACGAGACCACCAAACTGTGCAGCTAGCGGCCGCTTCGGTGAAGCTGCTATGGGGAACGATGGTTGGAAAGTCGGAATGGGACTGGAATGGCCCATTGTGACGCAGCAACGAGGTTATGTCGAGTCATAACTGTGAACAACAGAGATGAATGTTTTGAAGGTTTTTATTTTTTTTCTCCAAATGATGTAATAAACTGGACATGGGTTGGGGTGGGGGAGGGCAGCGGTATTGATCAGCAGGGGAAGCAATGTTGTATTGGTTTGTCTTGCTTGGCAAAAACAAAAAAATTCAAGAGAATCAACTGGGGACAAGACTTGAGTTTCTGACAAATGAAAGTTCAAATTATACTATAACATGTTGAATCATCCTGTTTCTATATGAGCCCCATTTATACCGTATATACTGAGCCGAATGAATGGATGTTTTAAGCTAAACGATTGGTACAGTATATTTGTTGTAATTTTTATATGTTATTTGCTTCAGTGACAGTGCACTTTCCATGAAGACCAGAATACAGTGGTGTTAGTCAAGATTTTGTAGATAACATTGATATTAAAACATGCTGTTATGACACACTCCAGCTGTGGAATATTCTTCATCGTTATTGCATATTTTTTATAATTTAAAGGCGACTGTGACCTTAATGTATTGGTGGAATATCCTATTCGCAGACAAATCATCTCTCCGGAACTGCAATGTTCGATTCCTATGTAAATGTGTCACGATGTCAACATTGCTGGCATTCGTTTGTATTTGTATGGAATTTTTCATCCGTCAAATGCAACAGACGATCCAGATTTACCTTTTCACACTTCCAGGATTTTAGCTGAGCTGAGCTAACAACGTGAGCGGTAGGCCTGGCTACTTGCTGTATCGGTTATCTGTTAAGTCACAATAGAAACAACTCAAAGGATAACATTTTAAACCCCATTTTTCCCCATCAATGTTGGGTCTATCGACTAATGCGGCAACAATTATTGAATTGGTCCGGTATTGAGCGAGAACGTCTGCATTGTAACCCTTTGGGTCAATACTGCCCATCAATTTACTTCCTCTAACTGTGCTTTTTGCCGCTGACAGGCTCAGATTGTGTGAAGTGTCCGACAACATTATGGAAACCACCCCTGCAGAGAAATACAGCTTTTTCTTGTCCTTTCACTTGATTCCGTCTCTTTGTTATTGTGTCGCTATTTTGTCAGATTTTCAGAGCGAGACTTGTCCTCAAAGCGGGACTTGGGCAGACCACAATAACAAATTGACCGGATCAAACCAAAGGCAAAGAAAGAAGTTGTATTTCTCTTGTATGTCGGGATCCTCTCCATAATGTTGTCGACAACAATCTGAGCCTATCAGTCGCAAAAGCAAGCACTTTTAGAGGACTTAGGTTGATGGGGCAGTATTGCCGCAAAAGGGTTGAAGACGAAGATGACAATGGGTTTGCGGTTGCGTTCTCGCTCAATACCGGGACCGATGAAAGCAAACGTTCTGTGCATTACCGCTTGATTCCACCGGATCGGTCTGCGTTTCCGTCGACAGAGCTGACCGCCACCGCTCTCGTCAATGTCGGCTAATCCAACCGGGCCTGCGACGCGTCACGCTAGGACGCTTCCGATGTCGGGTCAAACGGCCCATTAGGTGGCACTTTCCTCGTGATTATTCAGAACTTTTCCCGCGAACCTGTCGACAACATCGCCACAAACTAGGACATGACAACAATAAAGGTGTTCATCCTGTTAACAGGCACTGTATTTGTGAATATAAACAAGAAATAATGATGAGGGTAATTGTATTATGATGGTTGGCTGTACTAACAACTAAACAACTATAAACACAATTAAAACAGACGTACAAATGTACCATGCTCATAGTAAAAGTGAGGGAAAAAAGACGCTCCACTTTAGTTGGGTCCTGGTGGGGTATGAAGATGACAGGCAGATGATGGACAAAAAACACGTCGCTTACATGTGACACTTTCACAGAGTTAGTCAGTTAGACAAAGTGATTGGAAAATTGGGACTTGGTAAAAAAAATCGAGGCTTTGTAGGACTAATTATAATAAAAAAGTACCAATTAGTAGTTTACTAATTACAAAAAGCAATATGATCTTATTTGTGGCAAATCTTTGAATTTGTACTGTGATTTAGTTACTAATTACTAATTCATAATATAATTACAAAACAAATTCAACCATTTTCCACGAAGAAGATCACAGAGATTTTTGTTTCTAGAAAAGTGTAATAAAAAGTAATTGATTAATCTGTGACAGGCAGTGGGAGTTGGGGAGCATGCTGCCTCCTACGAGCCACTGTGGAGCTGACTGCGGTGGTCTCAGACAGCGGTGGTCTCAGACTGCGGTGGTCTCAGACAGCGGTGGTCTCAGACAGCGGTGGTCTCAGACAGCGGTGGTCTCAGACAGCGGTGGTCTCAGACAGCGGTGGTCTCAGACTGCGGTGGTCTCAGACTGCGGTGGTCTCAGACAGCGGTGGTCTCAGACTGCGGTGGTCTCAGACTGCGGTGGTCTCAGACAGCGGTGGTCTCAGACCGCGGTGGTCTCAGACCGCGGTGGTCTCAGACAGCGGTGGTCTCAGACCGCGGTGGTCTCAGACCGCGGTGGTCTCAGACAGCGGTGGTCTCAGACCGCGGTGGTCTCAGACAGCGGTGGTCTCAGACAGCGGTGGTCTCAGACCGCGGTGGTCTCAGACCGCGGTGGTCTCAGACAGCGGTGGTCTCAGACCGCGGTGGTCTCAGACAGCGGTGGTCTCAGACAGCGGTGGTCTCAGACCGCGGTGGTCTCAGACCGGTGGTCTCAGACCGGTGGTCTCAGACCGCGGTGGTCTCAGACTGCGGTGGTCTCAGACAGCGGTGGTCTCAGACAGCGGTGGTCTCAGACCGCGGTGGTCTCAGACCGCGGTGGTCTCAGACCGCGGTGGTCTCAGACAGCGGTGGTCTCAGACAGCGGTGGTCTCAGACCGCGGTGGTCTCAGACCGCGGTGGTCTCAGACCGCGGTGGTCTCAGACTGCGGTGGTCTCAGACACCTGACCTCAATGTGTCTGATACTCTCGTTAAGACCACTTGGTGCCAACGGCTCCATTCCACAGAGGGCAGAGTGCAGATGTTTTTTTAGGTTTTTTTTAAGTACATAACCAAAGGTTTTCTCGATAAACATTTAAACTTCAATTGGCCCACTCGTCACAATAAAGTTATATTGTCCAGTGTACAATCGGAGCGCTATTCTGTTATGTTGTGAATTAAATCAACATGTCTGTCCTGAACTCTTCTTGATAAAGCCGGTATTCTTAGTTGAAAATGTTGCTCAGTTTTAGTTCCGTTGAGATCCAGCGAATTCCTCATTGCTGCTGCCTCGTGTGCCACAGCAATTAACCTTTTTATTGAACTAACTGCAAATTAGATTGCTGCCCAGATATTTTGTCTGAAAGCGAGTGCATTTGGGACTAAATCTATTTAGTAAGGGATAGGCCACTCATCTTTACAAATATTTGTACAAAATCAATTTGTCCCTCAGTGTCTTTTTCCAGAGTTCCGAACAAGAAATGAAACCAGAATGACATCACAGAGATGAAAGCACAGCTAGCAGGGCCAAGAACCTGCGAACACACAAAAAGTGGACGTGTGCGAATGTGATTTGTGTGTTTTCTTGTGTGTTTTTTTGTGTGTTTTTTTTCGAGGCTTTGTAATGAGGGGGCGGGAGGCGGCGGTGGAGGGGTGGTGTTGAGTTGGTGTGCTGGTAACCCACCGGCCGCCCACCGATAAATCAATCGTCGGCTTTATTACTTCAGAGAACAAAGGTGGTTTCTGCAGCGGGGATCGATGGCGCCGGAGAGAAGAGCCCCGTAATAAGAAGATATAGGAGAAAATTCATTGGCATTTGGTTCCCTCGGTCTCCCTCCCACGGCATCGGCGTCCATTTATTACTGATGCGACGGTTTCTGCCTGATGGGTTCCTGTCTTAGCACAAATCAATCCCAACTTTATTAGCCGCTATGATGCACTGTAAAAGAACATTAATCAGCGCGCCAGGTGAATGCCATTCATTAGGAAGGGTTTGCTGTATTGACCGTGGGTGTGCAATCTCAGCTGAGTAGGGGAGGTGAGGAAGAAATATGGAGAAGAGTACGTGATCGAGGTCGTTCATGTTGTACTTGCGCCAATAAGAGTTGTGTGTACTTGAAGGAAATGTAAAAACGCCGTCACAAAGTAATGCTCACACACGTATGACTATTGGGCACCGTGTGAAAGGTTTGAGACCTTAACAAACCCAACAAGCTATGCATCATGAAACAATTACTCCACATTAATGAATCAGTAAATGTAATTACAAATGTAATTGTCTGTGTCTTCAGATGGTTCAAATATGTAGCAGCAACTGTTTCTGCTACAAGTCAGCTGGTTACAGCCTGGGTTTGTGTTGTGCGAGTGCGTAAACACACTGAGAAGAGGTGACCGCGTCCCTTGGGAGAACAGAGAGCAGGGAACACATTATTTGAAATCCAAGCGGAGTGGACGGGGTGATTTCTCCGAGAGAAAAGGCACGCAGCAGCCGACACCTCAACCAGCCTGCCCTTATCAGGAAATAATAAGGTTATTCTGGAGCACAAATTACACCCGCAAACAGTCAGATCAGGAGGAAAGGTTTTCACAGCGACAGTGCTCATTCAAGTTTCTAAAATGAGCATATATTGCACGGTAGCGACAAAAAATATATTCTGTGCAAAGAATATATAATTAATCGGAGGTACAATTAATGTCTTTTCATCACTTCCACCGATGTCAGCTGATCTACTTGACGAAGCATGTGATTCGTCATTGCATTCAATCCGGTTCATATAATACCCCTTTAATTTGATATCATTTGTACGTTCACTGGAGTTGTACTGCGTTTCAACAAACAGCTTTGTATTAACAAACAGTACACAAATCAGAAATACATTATGTGTGGCAATTGCTTTGATAAAGTGGCTTCTCTGGGCTCCTCCAGCACCAGGACACAGGTAGGTGATGGGTGAGCAGGTGCTACAATGGGGTGACAGCGTGTCCTTCTGAGTGTGTGTGTGTGTGTGTGTGGGCTGATGGCTGCCTCAATCCTGTCTGCCTTGATTACCTGTGTGTGTGTGTGTGGTTGGTGGCTGGTTTAAGCAGGTGTGTAGCAGGTGTGCAGCCCCACCCAGCCCTGACTGGTGCCAGGTGAGGCTGCTTAAACCAGCCACCAACCACACACACACACAATGCACAATACAACTCACTTATTGATGTTCTCCACTTCTTGAAGATGGTGATGAAGGTAAGATGAAGGTAACATCGACTCGGCACAACAACAAAAAAAACAGGTTTGGCTGAATAAACGGATGCAGGAAGGAGCTGCACGTTGTGGAGATAGACTTGAATTGTAATGTTCTGCTGCTGCACTGAGGTACCACAGAGACGCTCATCATACCCACCACACACACACACACACTCACGCACACACACACACACCACACACACACACTCACGCACACACAACACACACCACCCTCCACACCTCCGCCCTGTCCCTCTCCCGGGGCCTGCCACGGGGCTCCTCTCCGGCATCGCAGGAGTTTCTCAAAGTCGACGTAGCCGCGCTGAACTTTTCCGGGGTTCTCATAGTTCTCCGAGACGAAGAGGCTTCTGACCGTTCTGATCTGTCCGGTCTCATGAGGCGGATCACTCTGTCTGCCACCACCCACCCACCCACCTACTTGCATGCCACCACCGCGCCCGTCAGCCCGGGCTTCGTTTGAGATGCGAGCCGCGGAGACCACCCCCGTAATGTCAAGTGGCTTTGACGCCCCGGAACAAATGATCCATCCCTCTTTTTTTCTCTCTCTCTCTCTCTCTCTCTCTCTCTCTCTCTCTCTCTCTCTCTCTCTCTCTCTCTCTCTCTCTCTCTCCTCTCTCTCTCTCTCTCTCTCTCTCTCTCTCTCTCTCTCTCTCTCTCTCTCCGATAGACCCTTTTCAGCAGGACAGCCCAGGTGTAGCTCATCACATTAATTATGGGTCCGTTGGATTTAGGTCTGCCAGTGCACCAGCGGAGACACCAGCTAGTCCACTAAATATACATGGACCCTGCTGGTGCTGCGACACACATGAATAAAACACACCTCATGTTAAAATGACATTAACAGGAAGCTACTTTACGCCGCTGCTGTCGATCTGCGGAAAAAAAGGGTCTATTGGTGCGTGGCATCGGAGGCATGCGACCCATCTCAAAAACACCCGGGACTCTAAACAGAGACGCTGCCATTGTTGTCGCCATCATTGTCATCATCACCATCACCATCATTATCATCATCTTCCCGTTCCCATCCACCGCCTCCAACAAGCCTGATCAGTCAGAGAGACAGCGAGAGAGAGAGAGAGAGCGAGAGAACGAGAGAGAAAGAGAGGAGTTTCTATTGAGGCCCTCGTTAAAAAAAAAAGAAAGACTACAAGTATTAATTAAGAAGCCATTATGTGCCCAAATCCATCAGAAACGGGGCTATTACACACAACGGCACCCCTTTATTGCAGCCGGCGTGGTGTGTTTTGGTGTGTGTGTGTGTGTGTGTGTGTGTGTGTGTGTGTGTGTGTGTGTGTGTGTGTGTGTGTGTGTGTGTGTGTGCGAGCGGGGCGTGGCTTTCCCTTCTCGTGGGTTTATGTAAAGCGAGGAGCTGGGCCATCTGCTCATATCAGTTAGGGAATGCACGCTGAATATTGATAAGTGTGTCGAGCGAACCGAGCGCGGTGACTTGCACTGACTTCAGATGGCTCGCGAAAGTGTGCTATGTTGTCGCCTGTGTCAAAGCTATCAATCCCTGTGAGAGCAGGTATGTAACACGGACCCGGCGTTTGTCTTCCTAAGGGGAATGGGTGGCGGTGATTTGAGAAATCGCCTCTACCTTTCATGGCTGTCAACGGAACCGCCCCTACCCACCTCCAAAACATTAGTCCGACCCCACACCCCAGCCCGAGCACTATTTACCCTGAAAAGATACATTCCACAAATATTCAGTGAGATGCATTTTACATTTTTCACGTGAATGCAATATTGACAAATCACAGCAAAATGCATACGCATACACACAGGCACACGTAGGCACACATAGAAACTGGACTAACTTCATATTTTATTACCGTAAATCCTCTAATAGTGGCACTTTGACGTAGACCCGAAGAGAATCAGATACTGGAGAAAGCAGAAGAATGAACTGAGTTCAGCTGACCAGGGAAGAGCACGGCTCGCTGGTGGTGGGCGAAAGAAAGTTAGCTTGGAGCTAGAAGCTAAACTTTCAGACTGGATCTACTCCATGCGGGACGAACACAACACTCGTCTCGAGGAAAATGAGACAAAACAAAGCGAAGGAGATCTACTCTTCAGTGGGTGATGCAGCCGGCAAGGAGTTTGTGGCGAGCAGGCGCTGGCTGGAAACATTTCTGAACATTTCTGAAACGCAACGACCTTTCACTTCGACGTCGCATATTATATATTATAATATTTATTTTATAGGCTATTTTTTTGTTTGGACTTTGCTTGCACTTTGACTGCCGTAAACTGGCTGCCGTATTACGGTAATGTTTATTCCTACCTCAGGGTTGTTTTATTGTACAGTGGGTGTATTTTCCCTACGTGAGGCTGCGGTGCTGTTTTGTTACCATAATGTTACTTGCAGCTGAATCTTACTGTTTTTATGTGGCAATGTGTGGAATAAAAGTCAGTAAATTAAGGGATTATGTCCATGAGAGTTTAATTTTAAGAAATAAAGGCCTGCCTCTAATATAAGCCTGCCTCCAATGAAGGCCTGGTGCTCTTTGCGGCTCAGTAAATAAAGGCCCTGGCCAATATTAGAGGATTTACGGTATATATGTTTTATGTAGTTAGAATTGCTTATAATATTGTATGTTCTTACATACAACAACGTGCTCAGAATTGCACTTCTGCTCTTATCCCAGCTATTATGCAGGCAACCTGGCAATTATGAAACTCATTCTATTAGCCTTGCAATTATGAATGCTTGAAACCTGCTCTATTCTTATCTTCATGTACCACAGTGATATATTGCTGTCTCCTTCAACAAATGTACTCTTTGTAAGTCGCTCTGGATAAAAGCGTCTGCCAAATGCCCTAAACGTAAATGAAATGTTATTTGTCTTTATCTATATTCTGCTGCTCGTCCTGCAAATATTGTGATTCTCATGATTGTTATTTGTTCTTTCATGTTGTAAATATTTATTGTTCTTTTGCACATTACCGCTGAGCATAATGTGCCGTTGCACAGGGCTAGTTAAAGGATTCAGCGCGCACTCGTGAAAAGACAAAGTTTAAAAACGGGAGATTTATATTATTTGACTTCCAAATTGAAGAGGGATTTGAAAGGATTGAAAGAATCTTTCCTTCTTTGAAGAGACGCTCTGGAACACTTTGCACGACGAGCAGCCTCTCATGGCCGGAGGTTGAACTGCAGAGCATCGATCGGGCCCCGTTGGCACAGTTTCCACCCGTGGCGCGCGGAAAAAACGTCTCGCAGGGAAATTGACGCGAGCGCCCATCCATGCGAGAGAAAAAAAGACCCAAGCCCCCGACCGGTGCATGATTAAATGTCCGCCCGCGAGGGTGATGTCGAGGCCCGGTGTCTGAGACTTATTGCCCTGCACGCAAAGTACGGAGCGCTCAACGGCTCTGGCAACTGGTCATTAGGGGCAAACTAATTATGTTATTATTAATTCACAATCATTATTATCTGCTATAATGTATTATCTGTGAATATAGCAACTTTCTAAATCGCGTCTCATTTGTCTTGGGGGTTTTTTAATTTATGTTTATTGGTCCCTGCCTTGCTGCCTGCTTCGGCACCGGAGTATTTACTACTCCAAGTCGTTTCAGTTTACTCTACGTTGGAGTATCGTAACCAAGTTCTCGCGAAGGTGATGAGGTCGATATAAACGACCGAATTAGCTTAATATGACAGATG
>PIJE02002235.1:55000-77762 GCA_002895965.2 Coryphaenoides rupestris
TAGGCCAGTACCAGTGTCTTGAATCTAATGAGAGACGATTCCCGGGAGCCAGCGGAGGTCGTGGAAGAGGGGGGGTTACACAGGTATGTTGGACTAGTGATACTAGTGATACCAGTGATACTAGTGATACGCAAAAGGTTTTCCTCCGAGTTGTACGACAGCACGAACTACACAGTATATCCTGACACCTGTTGGCTAGACTTGCGGCTGAGCCCCAACGCTGATCACAGCCAACACGACAGCCTGTGGGATTGTGTGTGTAAGTCTCTTGATGTTTACATTTAGTCATCTAGCTTTCTTGCAAAGCTTTTTACCCAAAGCCTCAGCCTCCGAGAGATGCTGGGAAGAACAACAGCACCCCCAGCAATGTTTGGAACAATTAGCACACACACACACACACACACACTTTCCTGCATAAGACTAGAGACCAATGGACCACTTTGTAGTGATTCCATATACATTTTTTAACCTTCTTACTTGGAATGGCATTACTGTCATTACTAATTATAGTTGCGTGGGGCCCGTTCACCCTGTCCGTCTTTTTAGAAAATAGGTGCCACCTTTTTACATTAAGCTCAATGGGAAATGACCAAAAGACACTTTCAAAAAGCGCTGGGTCAGTGCATATTCTTTGGCCATGTGGAGCGCTTTCAACAGTCGAGAATAATGTGACTTTGTATGAAATGTGCAAATGGTGTAGGTCCACTTTTTCCGAGCTGACCAATCACGATGAAGAAGAGGTGGGGGTGTGCAGAAGACATGCAGACGGTCACATAACATTATAACAATATTCACGATGAAGAAAATGCCGCCGCCGACGCTCGCGGATGGAATGGTTCCTGATATTCACTCACAAGTAAATATCAGAAATGACGACATGTCAAGTCAAAAGTACCACAATATCAACCACGAAGAAGCCAGCGTATGGAACTGACCAATGTTGTCATGGAAACACAACGTGCATCACGAGAGCTGCTGTTTTCCATTGTCAGCACAAAATGATGATCGAGGCGTTTTCATCATAAAAAGATGAACCGTGTGAACACGCCCTGCTAGCGTCGTAGAGAAGTACATGAGTGAGGATGTAAGTGGATCGAAAATATATAAAAGACAATGTGTTCTTAGGTCATGTTTTGAGTATTTTACTTGCCTCCTGGATGCAACACAAGAGTATTATCACACTATTGTTCTCTTTCAAAACAAAGTGCGCATAGAAATGGAAATGGGACCCGTAAACCCTTCCATGCTGGACCAACTGAATGACACAGAGCATTTGTTATTGCCAAGTCGGTGATGACAGCAGGACAAACGAGACCAAATAATACGCCTCCTGTGCGATTCGTCGGCTCAGAATCTATCATTTGCGCGTGGATTAAACATTTCCCTGGCAAACAATAACTAGTTATGTTCGGATCGGGGCTTGTTACGGGAGAATTCATCGTCGTTCAATGTCATCCGGGGGACCGAAAGTGACGGTGCCGTGGCATAAGCAGCTTATGGTAATGTGACTTTGAATTACAATTGTTTTGACACCCGAGCCATCGTCATGCAAAGTCTCCCCCTGCACCTCGTCTCACGTGGCGGAAGGCCCGCCGCACGCCTCAGCGACACAAAATGACAGCCATTACCGCTTGTCACGGTGAAACGAAGCAAAATTGAATTGTGCGGCCACTTTCCCTCTCGACACCAACAGCGGGGCAGGTGGCCAGCGAAGAAGACAAAGAACGGGAACAAGACGAAGACGAAGAAGGAGACGGAGAAGGAGACGACGGAAAAGAAGGAGACGAAGAAGACGTCAAAGAAGCCGTAGACGTCGTAGGCGAATGAGATGAAGCGGGCCGAGCGGACAAAGAAGATGAAGAAGAAGTAGAAGGAGACAAAGAGGAAGACAAGAAGTCAAAGAAAAGTCTTCTGCTTTTGTTGTCTTCCTTGTTGATGATGATTGTAGGGCCTCAGCTATTCAAAATGGTTCCCCAGGATTCTTCACTCACTACCCTTTTCACACCATGTGTGAAGCCCAAGCCATGAGGAAGAATCCCTATTTTGTTTTGTTTTATCCTTTTCTAATTTTCTTTCCTCCTCCTATGTGAGAGGTGGGATGAAGTACCTCATTTCCTTTTAAACACTACTAGCCATGCTGTAGTGTAAAGATTCCTTAGCTAAGTCTCACGAACATCGGTTGACTCCCTATGAACCACACAGTTTTTGTTTTGAGACGATAAAGGGCATTCGATTAACCTTTAAATCCCGAAGTCGACGGACCACGGTTCCTTTACCGTGAGTGAAATCCCACAAAAGACGCTTCCCGGCCCCCGCCGCCGAGTCCCGGACCTCAGGACCATCAACGTGCAACCCCGCCGAACTCGACGCAATTCTTTGGGAAAAGATTGAGCCGTCTCCTGACCACTACACACTCAATCCCAAGAAAGGCTGACGACGGGACCATCAGCATGCAACCTCGCCGAACCCCAAGCAGTTCTTTGTCAAAGACTGAACCACCGAGGTAGATATCTGGGCATTGTTATGTTAGAACTGCGTTATATAATGTAATAATAATATAATGTGTTTTTAAGTGTTTATTGATATTGTCTGGCAATTATGTTCTGATCTAAAGTCCGAGTGGACCCCAGTCCATTGTTTTTAGATCTGTATATGCCCCTCTTTTGGTTTTCTCTACCCTTTTACTAACATTACTAACATTTTACTTAACATACTAACAAAGCGGCATCATGTCGTTTTAGAGTTTTGATAATTTGGTTTAGAAGTTGATGATTCAAATCCTCCCACAGACTCGACTCATTGATCACGTAGACGCCGTTTCTCAACTACCTTCCTAACATTTTACACGGCCTCAACCACCACCATTTTGAGGCGCCCGAATAGTCATATCTCACGTCTGTTATTCTCCCCAAAGGGCACGGCCGCCATTTCTTTATATTTCTTTGTCTCTCACACACACACACACACACACACACACACACACACACACACACACAGACACTTCAGTTTGTGCATTTCTTATTGTATTTAAGGAATACTTTATGCTATTTGCCAACTTGAATTGAATAAACATTCTTATATTGTAACTGTTTGTGTTTTTTGCTAGAATATTGTGTTGAAGCCAGCCTCTGTCATGTAAAGAACTCAGACCCCTTCAACCTTTACTTGCTATTGATCTGCAATTATTGATCATAGTTCCAATTTGATAGATATTTTTTTGTATATTTTATGAGACTTCATCCACTGTCCGGTTATTGGTTCCTGATTTCAGGGTGGTGGTTCGTTATAATTAATTCAGATTAATACATTTGTATTTTTCATAATTAAGAATTTTCTTGGAAATGTTTTAATTATAAGCTAATAACCAACCGTAGGACCTAAAAGATGAAGACAAAGAAGATGTCGAAGAAGACAAAGACGGAGACGACAAAGACGAAGATGAAGAAGACTTAGATAGAGAAGACGAGGAGGAAGAAAAAATGGAGACGAAGAAGAAGAAGAAGAAGAAGAAGAAGAAGAAGAAGATGAAGACAAAAATTAAGACGCCTCCCGGGGAACCCTCACCGCACCACCTGCTGTGGACACAGTTCAACTTAAGCAATTGATTTCACATGTTTTTGTTGCTTCGTACATTTGCCCATTGTTGTTTTCATTGTTGTGTGTGTGTCTGTGAATATCTCTGATTTGCAGCCCTTCCTAATTATGTGCACAACAAGGAATGAACGAGAAGAGAATGAAATGTTGTTTTGAGTTGCTATAATTGTGCCAAACACGCTGCTTTGGCAGGAGTGGATGCTTTAGAGCCCCTCCGATGAGCCCTGGTGGTTCTTAGCCGCTGCAAGGCTTCTCTCTCTCTGGGTACACATGTTCGCACGGTGCCTGGGTGGCTTTTCAAAAATGTAATTAAAAAAGTATGAGCCACAGCGATTTGTATTTTGATTATAATTTTATCGTGTTTTTTTTAATGGGAAAGTTTGTACGGTCGAGTTCATATTATCGCCGCCTGAAACGTGTTGTTCTTTTTATTAGAGATTCAATTGAGCGCTTTTCATCCAACTTGCGCCAACAAAACGTCCTTGTGTATAAATGAATAGCTCGCATTTGATTGGATGTGCTTTAATACGCCTCTGGAACTGCTTATTAAAAACAGCATACGTTAATGGCCGGCCCAACCGCCTGGCCTCCCGCTGAGCGCTTTGCGCCTGCCTGCATTTTCTGAGTCATTAGCGCTGTGCCACCGCGGAGCGCGCCGCCATTACCGAACAGCGGGGTCAACCGGGAACAAAGGCAAACCGGAGCTATTCTCAGCAATAGTTGAGGAATTCAGAGCGTAGAGAAAGATGGCCATGCCCCCCCCCCCACTGTTTCAGAGCCCCCTGCCACAACATTAAAGGACACTGTAATTTAAGATATAAGATATAAGATATAAGAGTTGGCTTGCAAATTAATACATCCAGACAGTCTCTCTCGCTCTCAGATGTGCATATACATTTCAAGAAGCGGTAGATAGTAGACACAATCTCACCTCCTAATGAGCCACATTTTTCATGTCCTAATTAATAACGGCGTTTCTATTCAGAAAAAAAGTGCCTCTTTTTCATCACGTGTAAAAAAAAGCGGTCATCTATTTACGTACGTTTCTGTTAATGAGGCAAGCAGGTTAGAGGCGAGCGGTACGAGGGTCAGGGTCTTTGCGCGACAGTGGTTCGTGGCTGATGTTTGACACGGCGTAGAGATACTGTGTGCCGAGGCGATCTCTGTCTGCGGTCCCGTGTGCCGAGATTACTTTGACATCTGCTCGGTGGGTTTCAGAAAAGCTAATTAATCCCCGCTGACCTACTGGAATTTAGCTCTCTGTTCCAAGAAGCAGCGCAACCCCTCTTCGTCTCTTCGTCTCTTCGTCTCTCTCTCCCCGCGATATATAGACCCCCCCCGCTATAAGTCAGACCTCGCATTGGCCCCGTCTCACTTCTCACGAGATTTATACCGGAGTTTCCCATGTGGATGTGGTTGCTGCCAGCACATGATACAACGCCGTACAATATTTCAGCACGATTGTTGGTTCGCTTTATTTTATAGGCTCCATAATTCTTGACCAGAATTATATACGGTACAGTATGTTTCCAATTGTAAAATGTTGCCGTCTTGTCGTTTTTTTCCCCAATTTGCTTCCAATTTGCTTTGTCACTGCAGACCAGACCTCATGTTTGACAATCAGGGACACAGTATTCCTCAATTATTTTGAGTTGATTTTGAATGGGGGGTTTTTTTTTTTTTTCTACGGTGTATTGCAAACACCGCGAAGCAACATCAATATTCATGAAAAATAAAGGAATCGTGAAAATCGTTTAACGGCGTAATGGCCCCAAAATGTGCATACGACCTTGTGAACTTTCAATTTGTGGAAACCCGTAATTTCCCATGGCCCGCGAGAAAAGAACCGTATGCCCTTGAGTCTGCGCGGTTACTGCACGGTCCAGGAAGCGGGCGCACTCCAAGATATTTGCTAATTTATTGCTTTGGTTAGAAGCAGGTGAAGAGAGCCTTGGGCAAAATTAGGTCTATCTGAGTGATGTTTGTGAGGAATCCTGCAGGGACAGGCTAACCCTTTCCGTTTGTCATTGCACACAGAGAAGTGTGCTCAGCTGTTGTACCAGGGGAAATTACTAGAGATGTTGTCTGCTCACAAAATCCACTTTTGAGAAGCGAGACGTCCTTTTTTTTTCTGTTTTTGCGGCACATTTTTTGGGGTGCAGAAAATGTGAATGGTTTGAACTTTTGCTGACGTGCACGCCTAGATCATCAGTCAGAATATAACGGCCGTTATAACCACCGACCGAATATAACCCCATCACTTAGTCTATCAAAGCAAAAAACAAAAATCGCTCCATGATGAATGAGTTCATACAAATGTATTGCTGGAATCGAATGAGGTTACATCCTTGGGAGGAGGATAACGCATCGTACTTGTTTACGTCGAATAGCACATACCACTCGAGCTCTATTGTAGTATACAGCGTCGCTGCATACTGCCAAGCTCTCTGTTACAAAATGCCGTGCCATTGTTCCCGCCTTCGTCTGCTCCACCAAGACAGAGCCCTCTATTGACCCCTCAGCATTCTCCCAGCAAAAATGAGACCCTTTTCCAATTTCTCTCCTGAACTTTGAGCTCTCTGGTAGCCTTTTGCTCACCTCTTCTATGTCCCAGGGCGATTGGCTTTTTCTCTGCAGCACCAATCACAGATTCATTGTCTACCGTCAACTCCAAGTTCTCTATGACAAAGGTGTACAGCCCGCCCCCCCCCACCCCAATCTGATCTCGGAGCACCCTTGGGTGCTCTATACCCTGGCTCCATCCATATCTCTCATTGCCATGGGAGATATGGAGGTGTCCATGGCACTCACATTAAAAGGGTCTCTGGACGATTGTAGTGTGTTCTGGGCAAATTTGCCCGATTTCGAATCTTCTCAAAGAAAAATATGGATTATTTAATTCAATTTCTCAGACAAGAATATTAATATCGAAACATCTTTAAAGTTTTCCAACCACAGGAAATTAATGTATGAAGGTTAACACCCAAAAACCCATCTCTGCCCTCTCTCAGACGCCTCTTCCCTCTCAGACACACACATACACACCTACTGGCAGAGCTATAATACAGATGAATAAAAAATGTAATGAATTATCATTCAACTAAAAGAGTAGCCAAGTTCAAAATGTTTTAAAAGTGCAAGGTTCAGGAACGGCAGTGGCTCAGGTGGTAGAGAGATCGCCGGGCATCAAGGGTGAAGGTGAGTTAAGTGTGCACTGTTAGTGTTGCAGTGTTGGCAGACAAGAGGTGGGATGGCTGTGGGGAAACGAGGTAGGCTGAGGGGGTGGGATTGATATGGGGGGGGGGGGGGGCCGGGGCCAAAGCAGGGCGAGGGCTATGGGAGAACAGGGGCGGCAGGGTGGGACACTGCTGACTGCTGGCTGTTGTTGCCGGGGGGGGGGGAAGAAGCTTTCACGGAACCTGTTAGTTGGAGTCATGATGCTCCGCCATCCGGAGTCTCTTGACGGCCGGCAGCAGAACAGACGACGGCTCCGGCGGCGTTGTGTCCTGTACAATGGCCACGGCTCTGCTGCTTCTGCCTGAAATGTAGGGGTCGCTAATGGCCGATAGCTCTACTCCCATGAGTGGCGATCGTCTGTGCTGTTTTAACAAACCGTCTGGATAGCCTTCCTGTCCTTGGCGGCGGTGTTGTTGCCGTATCAAGACAGAAGTTCACAAGTGTTTGTGTGCTCAGGCCCCATCTCTGTAAGACCCAAAGGAAGTACAGCTTCCTCGGGTTGGCTTCCGTGCTGCGGGTCCAGGCTCGGTGGTCAGAGATCTCCATCCTCTGGAACCTGAAGCAGCTGAGTCTCTCCACCTCCTCTCCAGCGATAGGGGAGTGGCTCCTCGTGCCTTTCCTGGAGTCATCAATCGTCTTGCTGATGGGTTCAGAGTAAGGTGGTTCAATCGTGAGACACCATGAACCCAAATCTGACACCTCCCACCCGTAGGCTGATTCAAAGGAATCGCTGAAGGAGATCACAGAGATGACAGCGGTGTCATCAGTAAACTTGATGAGACAATCGCTGCTATGTGTGTCGAAGCAGTCATAGCTGTACAGTGAGTATGGTTGAAACAAAGCTTCCTAGAAAGTCCAAAATGTATGATACTGACAGGGAATAAAGTTGGTGAAAATATATATAATAAATATATAACACAGCATCTTTTATGTTTTGTATTTGTTTACGAGCATTTAAAATATCCCATCCATATTTCGACAAAAATACCACCATTGGTAGGGAAGAGAAGTTAGAAAACAGAACACATTTGTAATAAATAAATAAAGCATAATATACATAAATAGGCCTATTCAAATATAAACAAATATTAGCTCAATGCGTTCTAAAGACAAAACTAGTCTACAGTATTTAAGATAAGCTACAATCAGCCCTTCCCAGTCAGTTACACTTGAGTGTTGCTGAGGTTAATTTGGAATGCCAGCAATGAGGACAAACCACAACACCGGGCCTTGTCCTTACATAAGAGCTCCACGAGCAAATGCTAGCTATGAGTCAGCGAGGAATGACTCGAGCAGCACAACGCATGCATTCGACGGAGAGAATATTCTGAAGCTGGACGATCAAATGGACCATCTAAGACTTCCGTTCACCAACTGATCATCTTGCAGTTTTAATCATCGCAAAAAAACAAGAACCGAAGATTAGAAGACGAGGGGAGATGAACCGTCGGGAAAATAAATCCAAATTAGCGTAATGATGGCGAACCTCGCCGTCTTCGTCGTAGCACATAACCTTGTGAAAGCCAAACATTAAGGAGGTTTATCGCGCCCGATTTGAATAACCTTCAATGTGTTTGCCCCCCCCCCGCCCCCTCGCTAGACACACACTTTTGTTTTCTCTTGTGATGATGTGCTGATGATGTTACAAGTGCCACATGCATTAAATGCGTTCATGGTTAATGTATCATGAAGCGCATTTGACTCAGCGTCTCTCATAATCCCTGATCTGATTTTATGGATGAACACATTCATTTGCATGACATTACAAAAGTGGAAGGCTTTTCTCCTCGCCCGTGCAAGAATCTAATAACTGTAAATGTTCCGCCGTGACCTTCCTTTCTCTGCATCGCGTTTCTGAATGCACGACATGCGCACGATAATGTCGGCGGGAACAAAAAACAAAACCGTTTCCGATGAATGCATTCCATCCGCAAAGGCAAAAATGTTTGGATGATGAAAAACGCGCATCTCTTCAGAGATAATAAAAGCAGCTTTTAGAACTGATGCGTATTCCCGATTGATTTCACTGCGTCAAACCCCATTTTTTTGGTTTGGGTTTCATCCCCATAGATGCATCCCCGCCATTCTTGTATTTCATTATTTTTAGACTTATCCGGATGAGCCACGTTATCATGATTTCTAAAAGTAAAGCGCAAAAAAAAAATGAATAGGACATAATTGACCTAATGATGTTGAATTACTGACCCGGCTTAAAATTACCTTTCCCAAAACAGAGCATCGATAATGGGCTGTACACAGATTGCGTCCCCGCAGGCAGCCGTGACAAGGGCACGGTGTCATGACACCCAGCGAGGGGTAATGTCCCCAGCCTTGCTCATACACCGCACGGTCCGATGCACAAATAGAGCAGCGCGCACGCGCACACACACACACACACACACACACACACACACACACACACACACACCTTTTTTTAAAAAGGCAGTGTGCGCCCGTGTGTGTAATGACGCCGGTAGCAGAGAGCCACCTAGCCGCCAACTGCTACTGTCACCCAACCAGAGATTAACTGCACCTGATTGGCTGTCTTGTGCTACTGCTGCCACCGACTCATCGGCGTCAACCTAAATAATAATCAACATTTTTACATATTTATACTGATTAACACTTTCACAAATAAGGGGCATGTTTGGGGGTTGGGGGAAGATCTATAAATGTCCTTAGCTGGTCTCTTTTCTCTTGGTATCTGAGTGTACCGAAGCCTCGAACAACAAAATAAATTAAAAAGTTTGTTCCTCACAATCATCATGTAGCAGAGTTCTCGTGCCACAATGCCACTTCCATGGCTTAGTTCGGGGGTTCTTGAAAGGGAGGGAGACACGGGAGTCACGGTGCCGCGGAAAGGGCTTTTAATCAGCAAGTTGAAGATTATGCCTATTGGCATAATAAAGGGGAAACAATAATTGTCGTTCAGTCGCCGTCTTTGGACTCGCGTCGGGTCCTGGCTTGCCATCCGTACCCGGGCCTCCTACTGTGGAGAGCGCAAACACAATCTGCGTCAATCTCAGGTATTTGCCGCTCCGGCCCCCTTGTTTCACCGGCCGACGCTAAACCACACCCCCCTCCCCTCCTTCATACAACAAATCAATATATTGTTTCTTAGTTTTTGTGTATTCGTTTTAGTTTATTTGTTAGAGAGCGGCGTCAATGTGAAATGTAGGCCAGGGCAAAACTAATAAAAAAAAAGCCGTTCCAATAATTCTCGACACACGAACTGAATCACTCTCCTCCTACTCCCTCTGTTTTGTAACTTCAGCCGCTCTGCCAATAATAGAATGTTTTACAAAAATGAATTCCCTCACATGACAGTACAGTATATATCCTCCTCCTCCTCCCCCCCGGCTGCCGGTACATCTCACCACCGTCTTTATCTGCCAAAACAAGTACAAAACAAAAACACGGCTTGTGGGAAATGATTGTGTCGGCGTCGGTTAAGTTATTGCGAGACTCCTAATCTGGGTTGGCAGCCCCCGGATGCGTGATATAATTGTTGAACGGAGGTGAGCGTATTTTATGTGGCGTGCGAGTAAACATACAATTGTGTAAATGCGTTGTATTCATGTGCATTATGGATTGTGTGCGGCGAATATGCTTCATGGATTGTGCGCGGTGGACACATTCGCGTGCGGCGAATATTGTATTTGTTGCTCTCCACTGCCGAAGCCTAGGGAATTTATTGGAGTTTTTTTTTTTTTTTTGCTGAAGAAGTTTCCCAAGTGGAGTGAAAAGTCCAGGAAGTAACTTGAGAAAAGCAATGAAGGGGCAGCCGTGATAACAGCGGCTCGAATTCTCTAAATGTTAAGGAAAGGCGCTTATCTCCTTCAGCATACTACGGTACGCCGGACCAAAAAAGGAAGTAACGCCGTCCCACAATTTCCGTGCGACATCAACCTTTTAAATCGGCCGCACCACTTTCCGCCGTTCACAGAAACAAACCTTTAACGTGACCGACGAGGGACACAGATAATCATGTCAATAATCATAACCAATGTTGATGAATATGAATGTACAGGAGGGCGAGGGTGAGCAGCCACGCTCAATGTGACAACCATTTTGTTTCACTTTACTAACTGGTCGTCTACATTATTTTAGAAAATGTAAATTCCAATCTTGGTCATGGAGTAATATTTTGCAAATAATATGTGTGTATGTAGGCCATCACAACATAATGTACTGCAATACACTTACCCGTACATACAGTACTTTGAATTGATTCATACATTTCGATGCAATCAATGCAGTTACGGTGCCACGTTTATATGCGCCGCAGTGGTCGATGGTGTAGAAATATTACAATACTATTATCCACCGTGTCCACCCCTCCCATCCACCCTCGGTCCAACCCCCAGCTCACACCGAGCAGGGGTTGAGTGACAGGAACGCCTCGCGCTCACCTCCAACCAGGCTGTCTGGGGGGGGGGGGGGGGCAGGGGAGGACAGGTGACCCTGCCTCTCTTGGCCCACGCACAGCTCACCTTTCAGGGGGTGACAGCGGGAGAAAGGATTTCTGTCTTTCTGTTGCTAAATGACAAGTGAGAGGCCAAAAGGGGCGCGCATGAAAAATGAAAAGAGGTCCCCCCTCCTTCTGCCTGATTAGATCAGACTGAATTAAGTTGGGCATTTTCTACACTCCCTCCATTCTGAAAGTAGTTCCATAGGAGGACAATGTCAGGAGACGGCCGTTTGCCACTTATTGCACACTGAGACTGGTTCTTCCCTGACTGCGGCAATGGTTGCTGCCGCACACCACTCAAAGTGGCTTGCCAGGGCTCCAAGCACCTTGAGACTTTGTCGTATTTTAAAATGTGCTATATAAATACAATTAATTATTATTATTATTCCTCCGATATCACGGATGCTGAATAAACCAGTTTATTGCAGAGTTTGCGGACAGAGCAGGTGGAACAAATGCTATCTCTCTCTCTCAATTCAATTTAAAGAGCTTTATTGGCACGGGAGACGTACCTTTACATTGCCAAAGTGAGTGGTAAATAAAACAAAAACAAATCTAATTTACAATTGTCGATTTACAAATGTACAAGTTCTATAATAAAGAAAAGTGTTCTTCTCTCTCTCTCTCTCTCTCTCTCTCTCTCTCTCTCTCTCTCTCTCTCTCTCTCTCTCTCTCTCTCTCTCTCTCTCTCTCTCTCTCTCTCTCTCTCTCTCTCTCTCTCTCTCTCTCTCTCTCTCTCTCTCTCTCTCTCTCTCTCTCTCTCTCTCTCTCTCTCTCTCTCTCTCAAGACACAAGAGGTAACTCCGCCCCTGCCGTATCCGCCTGGAAGTTCAGCGGTAACATCGTATGACTGCTGGATCCAAGATGAGCTCCTCATTAACTAGATTGGCCACAAGGTGGACTTTGTTCTCTTGTCTGTCATCACGTACAGGTTAACATAACGCACCGTACCTCACAGTCTCGTGATTAGCTCATCCTCAGCCTTGCTGCTGAGGTGTGGTGAGCTTAAATTACACGGTTGTGTGTGTAGGGAGACACACACACACATACACACACACACACAAACGCTGAAAAGGTATCTTCATGTTGGTGGCTTCAAAAAGATGCAGATAGACAAATGCCCCTTTTCCACGGTCACTGTACGGCGCGATACGGCGCGTTACGGCACGGCATGGTACTTTTCGGTCTGTTTCCATTACAACTGAGTACCATATAGTACCTCCTCGACGTGGGCGGGTCGTCATAACACGGCTGCGCGAACTGCCCGTGACGTCATTTACACCGCGCCAAGCCACGCACAAAACCGGAAGACCAGAACAACAACAACACAACAATGGAGGACACCGAAGCGTTTGTGTATTTGCTGCTCACTCTTTTTTTTAAAAGTCAGGTTTTAAAAAGTGGTGTGGTCGGAGTCTCGTGTTTATTGTCTGGTCGGTCGTCGCGCGCTTATGACGCTCCCAGTGACGACACTGCCTTCCAATCAGTGGAAGGCAGTCGGCTGACGTCACGTCATAGTACCGCTTCGGCTGGCTTGGAACCAGGGGCAGATGTGATACCAAATAGTACCTGATATCAGGTACTACGTGCTAGTGGAAACACGCAAATACCGCGCCGTACCGTGCCGTACCGCGCGGTACCGTGACCGTGGAAAAGGGGCAAAAGTGACTGACAGGGGATGCACTAGAAAGGTTTGGAGCTAAGCTTGTTCTCTGTGCTACGCTACCGGGTCTTAAGAGTGTATTGTTTCAAACATAATAATAATGGTGGATGGCAAAATTATTTGAGTTGCTCTTCATTCCCAATACCGCTTGTATTTGGAATCAATCGGAATAAATACTTTGTATTATTTCCCAAAAGCGTAATACTTTATAACCCATGAGCAGAGTAATTGATGATCCAATCAATATATTTGATGTTTCTTGGAGTTTTGTCTTAACTTAACTTAGAATC
Organism: Coryphaenoides rupestris; assembly: GCA_002895965.2. Classification (NCBI taxonomy): domain Eukaryota; kingdom Metazoa; phylum Chordata; class Actinopteri; order Gadiformes; family Macrouridae; genus Coryphaenoides; species Coryphaenoides rupestris. The sequence continues at coordinate 68,256 of PIJE02002235.1, forward strand.
TCTCTACGAGTTGACATATGAGTTGATAACGTATTACGTAGTATTTTGCGCTTATGTCCACAGATAGAAGTTGGACAGTACTGTGTGTACTGCAGCCATTTCGGATTTTGAAGTCGGGGTTGTGAGATTCATCTGACTTTCCGAGTCAGATATCCGACTTCAGGGGGCGTAATAGTAATAATAATAATCATAATCATAATCATAAAAACCATAATAATCATAAGAACTACACACAGGATACTTGTGTGAAATGAAGGAGTATTAAAATACTGATGAACAGTTGGCATTTGTCCGACATTTGTCCGTCGTGATGTTTATTCGTTGCCTGATGCAAAAGGATCATAAATCTACCTGGGACAGATTTACCAACTCAATCGCTCTATGGAATATGTGATTAATTAGTCACACAATCTGAAATAAATTAGATATTTTTTTAAATCGCTTCACAGCCCTAATATACGTATACATACATACATACAGACATACACACAGCTATGATGCTTCGCTGAGTTGAAGGCTGTCGACCTATATCAACCTGACCTCTGACCATGTATGTCATAGGTCAGACCCTTTGGCGTGTTCAACTTGTCAGTGGAGTAGTTTACGCTGCTGCTGTTTCGAATCGAGCCGGGAACACGTTGAACCCTGCTGCCTGACCCGTGATATGCGAGGGGATGAAGTAAAGAACCAACAAAGAAAGAAAAGCACCGGGTTTGACTTCCCGAGACACTTCTTGTCGGGGCGGGTTGTGGGGGGGGGGGGGGGGTTCTCTCCGCCTCGTGTGTGTGTGTGTGTGTGTGTGTGTGTGACAAGTTCAGGCGGACAAAATCCCTGTCAGCGCCGCGCCGCCACATTCCCAGCCGAGCCTGTAAGGGTTTCCTACGAACTGCGGGAGCACAAAGCCGCTATGAATTTGTCACCTCTCGTCACTTTTTATCTTGCGCTGCAGACGGCGGTCGTTCTCCGTGAAGCGGCGCGGGGAGCAGCGACGGCAGCAGCAGCTTTCAGCCGAGAGGGTGGTTGGGGTGGTTGGGGTGGTGTCGGTGGGTGCAATGGGGGGAGGGATTCCCTTTCTGTCGCCACCCTCTAAGAAAAAAACGTAAAAAGTGAAAGAGTTGCACTCAATGTTATCAGAAAATTATACAGGACAGGAGGACATAAGGTTTTCATATCTCGATGTATTAAAATCCCCTTTTACTTTCTAAGTCTTTAGCATTCGGGCCGGTGGGGGGGGGGCGTGCGTAAGCCATCTCGCTTAATTAGCCATCTTATGCCGCGGTACGCGTCAGACAATGGGACACAAGAATGTTTAATGGGCCAGTTACGCTGCCATCACTCTGAGACGTTAAAAGGCTTGACTCATTTCATCCTCATATGTTAAAACATTGTGGGAAAGGGAATGAGGAGGAAGAGAGCGGAGGAGAGAAATTTGGAGAGAGAGAGAGAGAGAGAGAGAGAGAGAGAGAGATAGAGAATAGACATTCATGAGGCCCTGGACACAGTGCAAACAAAGATGGAGGCAGAGAGACGGAGAGAGCGAGGATAGTCATTCATGAGGCTCTGGACACACAATGGCATGCAGCTATAGATCAAACCAAACAACCCAGATTCTGTAGGTGCACTAAACCAATACCAAACCACAATAATGCATTGAGCCTATAAATAAGCCATGTTGTCTCTGAATAATATCATGCTCTTTCCCTGAAATAGTGAAACAATATGCCCACGCTAGATCTCTGGCATGGGCATATTGTATTGTACAATACAAAATACGATATTCAATATGTTTGACAACCTCACCCACACATCCTGCAGTCCCAAGATGAACTTTGGTTCACTAGACTGAACAAATGGACCCCCAACGCTGTGAACGAAATAACGAAACACTCCATACAACAAAAGATATAACAAAAGATATTTTTACAAACCCGATGAGTTTAACCAGACACCATTTGGGGTCATCTTCCAGACCGTCTTCCATGCATACCTGAGATGCCCACCGTCCCACATACCCTCCTCCCAGTAACGAATACAAGTGATATGAATACAACGTCATCCTCACGCGCCATGATCAACAACAACTTGGACTGTGAAAAAATATGAAAACTAGAAACCTATTTTGGAAACTGCACTGCCTATATTTAGTTGTTAACATTCCCCTTTGTTGCTCGACCTCTGACCTTCCCCTTCCAGCTGTACTGTGACCATCATACAGAACATGTGTGGAAGCCCCACAGCCCCTCTTTGCTTGTTTCTTGTTGATTGGAAGTGATCCCTTTATGTACTTTGACGTGTAGTCATGTGTTCCGTCCCAAGTGACGATCTGAGTTTAATGATTTGTTTGCAAATAATTTAAAGTACTTCTAGTGTCGGTTTTAAATCAGATAAGGTTCAGTAAAATGAATAAGGGCCACAATTGACCTTCAATCAAATCTCTTTTCTGATATCTGATAGTTCAATATTTGAGATGTCTGTTTATTATTTGGGGAAATCCAGAGAAGGAAAATAAGCACTGGTGTATTGGGCAGGCCTATGTCCAGCAAATAATAAACCAGGGAAAGGCAATGTCTCATCATTAGGCCCAGTCAGAATACGCAAAACACTTTTTAAAAGTCAAGACATTGTCTCATCCCTTCGAGCTGGAGCCTGTGTGCTCCTTGAAATGGTCTTTTTCAAGACGATTAAGATTCCGTAGCAAGACAGAGGTACATAAAAGTGCACAAATCTAGGTTCAGATAAAAGCTTCAGTTAATAATCAACTTATCGACTAGAGTCTGCCGTTTGTTTACATTCAGAAAGTTTGTTAAAGTTCAGAAAGTTCCAGAAGCAAGCTTGAAGCGTCCATGAGACGCTGATTCTATATTCAAGTCAGTGACAAGAGACGACCACAGTTTCGGGTAAAACACGCTAGCCTGATCAAACTACCCAAAAACATCAGTGGACTAACATGAGTGGTTTTTGGCTGCCTTTTAATGAGCCAGCATTCACTATTTCTTCAAGGACAAAATTAGTCATCAGTTTTACCAAATAGTTAAAGAAACTATTTGACATTCACTATTTGTTCAAGAAGAAAATTAGTTATCGAAGTTTTACCTAATAGTGAAAGAAACTAAAATTTCAATTTGGCACTAATCAATAAGTAAAATGTGTCTCTCTAAACAGCACAACCACAGAAACATGTCATCCGCGTTCAATGGCGAGAGAGCACATCTTTCTCTCTGCAAATGGTCACACTTATTGGGCACTTAGAGTTCACACTTGACAGCTAAGACTCAGGGACACTCAGCATCTGAACGTCATTTCCGGTGTCCTCACCTTCTGAGTCGCACCAGTGAAAGGTAATGTGTGCAGAAGGGTCCATCTGGCGCGGTTGAGTAAGGAACTGTCAACCCGCGGCCCTGGCCACATGACCTTGGCAGGGGGATGAGGGTTTAGGGTGCCGAGGTCAGACTAATCATGCAGAATTAGGCCCTCAGTGGGTGAACTACTGAGAAGGTTATTTATTATAATAGATTGGAATAGATCTTGAACTTCTTTTTGTTCTTTATTCTTAATTATAAATGTTTTCATGTCACCTTCAGAAAGTCCTTCCATCAAGGTCAGGTAACTTTGATGTTCTGTTGAAACCAAATAGGCCGGCTTTGTTCAGAATAAACTCAATGCTAATTTCATGTTTTTCTTCCAAGGAGGGAGTTGAGGCTAGCTTGACCATGGAAACAGAGCTTTTCATGTTAGGCTATTAATCTTCAAGGGCTGTGTACTGTACGTATATATGATTTGATTCACTGGGAATATCTCAAAGCCTTGAATTTGGCCTTCCGTGCTTGTGCAATGACATGAACTCCTCTGGACTCCACGTACAAACCCAACCCCTCCAAGTGGGATTATTTTTGACGGAAAAAAAAGTAATGTGTTTATAAAGTTATCCAATTTCATAGTTAAAGTGACATTTTCTGCCATTCTCGTCCTTGTACGGTACATGGAGGAAAACCCAACCTTATTTTTTAAGCGGCATCTTTAGTGTTCCGTCTTCTGGAACGATCCTTGTCATTGCCTCGAAAGGAAACACGCCAACTGAAATGGAGCATTGTGTTTTCATGGAGTCCTAATGACAGATGGCATTTTCACATCCGCCTCCAACCGTGACCTTCCACAAACTGTGCAACAAACCCGTCTGGTTTCCAAAAAGTCTTCCCTGGTAATAGAATGAGCCAAAAAGCTAACTTGAAGCCAATGTTTGTCGCCGTGTTTTTTGCGAGTGGGCAAAAAAAACATTAGCATGTCAGGAAGATGTTCAAGTGGGGAATATACAGCAGCTGCTCTGGTGACCTGAAGTTCAAGGTGAATTTCTACCCCAGTAAAAAAAGAGCGAGTTTATTCAATCAAAAGTGGCAGAAGAAAAACCCTGGCGAGCCCAAAATGTAATGTAAAATTGTAATGTAATGTACATTTTACGTTTGGGAAACATGACTAAAACTGTAGTGTGCCAACTGTTGTATTCTTTATAAACGTAATGTTTGAACTGTGGCTTTTAAAATGTTTACCGAACCTCAGTGTGTGTGTGCATGCATGTGTGTGTGGTAGCGTGTGTGTGTGTGTGTGCATACAGGATATGCATGTGTGTGCGTACATCTTGTGTCAAGGCCATTACCATATCTCTCAGAATGTGGAACAGTGACGGCCATTCTGCCTTAAAGAGCCATTAACTACGCCGAGGTCGCAATTACCAGTCCTCCGTCCCGCCCCGCTCTCCTCTTCCCGACGGTCCGTGTCAGGCCCGCCTCTCCCATGGCGGCACGGGCCAGCACTGGCTAATGGGCCTTAGCACGCCGCGATCACTCCACCAGTGTTAACAACCACTGTCTCAAATGGGTCGTGAGTGAATGTGCGTGTGTGTGTGTGTGTGTTGTGTGCGTGTGTTTGTTTTGTTTGCCTTAATCAAAGCACTACAAATGCATTGTGGATGGGGGCTGGGTAGGGTCTTTGAACATCCAAGATAACCCATGTCGCTGAATCCCATTCGGTCAATAGTGTTAACGGGAACGCACATTACCATCCGATTTCATTGTTTATCTTTAGCTAATTGATTCGCTTTTTTTCTTTTTTTTCTTTATATTGTCGGCCTATACCATTTAATGGAGCTTTTTCTCAGTGGGTTTAAGAGTGGTGTGTGTGTGTGTGTGCCTGTGCCATGTGTGGTGTGTCTCTGTGTGTGTGTGTGTTAGAAGATAAGAAAAAATATCATGCAGGCTAATCTCTCAGCCATTGTTTGCCGAAGAAGCCGGGCCCCTTATTCATAGCAATGATCAAGTGAAACGCTGCAGAACACCCATGTGCAGTTCAACACTTACAACTTTTGATGCATTGTTTCACTGACAAGTGGAGCCAATGATCTTTATAGTGTAACCCCTTCTGGGCAGATATCAGTCAATTCCACTTAGCTTAACGTAGTCCCATGCCTTACTTGCTCATTGTCTTTATTATAATATAAAGTCTTCCATTGTGCTTTTGATGATAAGATAATATAAGATAAGATAGAACTTTATTAATCCCGAAGGAAATTCTTGTGCCAGGTTGCAAAGCAATACAGTACAATAAAACAATAGAGAAATCAACAGAGTAATACAAATAAACTAACAGATTTACAAATGTACAGTCAAAATATAAAAATATACAAATATATAGGCAAGATAAGGTCTTCAGACGGCGAAGACAATTTGTCATAATTGAAGTGTAATACTGTGATAATAATAATAATGGTTAGGGGACGTATTGCACCTGATATGAAGAATATGAAGAATATTAATACACATAATATTGAAAGGTAATGTAGGAGAGGTCTTGCACATGACATGAAGGATATTGCACACGATGATGAGAGGAGATGAGTATGAGGTAGATGAGGTAGTATTACAGGTAATATTTAGAGATAACATATTATTAATAATATAGCACATGATATTGAGAGTGTTGATGATGATGATGATGATGATGCTGACGATGTTGAACGCTAATCAAGTGCTAACCTTTGTCAAACGTATTCAGCGTAACATGCCACTCCACACAAAAGAGGTCATTGATGCAATGCTAACAACCTTGTGAGACCATCCTGGTCTTGCGAGGTCACATTCTGTTTCTGTTTTCTGTTTTCTCTGCAGATCAGTCTGATATCAAATCCTTTGCGAGCCTCAAAAATGTAAAAATGATCGGACCAATCAGCATGAAGGACAGGGAGTTTCAGTTCATGATGAAATCGAAATGGACCAATACTCGAGAAAAGTGTAGAAATCGGAGAAATCGAAATGGACCAAATAACATAAAAAAAAGTGGAGGTAAGAAATTTGCACGGGAGGCTTTTCTCCGAGCAAAATCTGTTTTAATTTTACTTCAAAACTAATTTGTCAAAAGGGAAGAGAGCGAGAGTGTTACAGTCATTTAATCTGATGCGCTGGAGTTTTTTTTAGCAATGCCCCCAAATGTGGAACTCAAATGCTGCCCAGCCAGGATAAGAGCGATATTCATTATGAAGCGCAAACTTGTATATCTGGAGCTGGCTGGTGTCATGAGGCTGGGGACAAAACAGAAACCAGAGACCAGTAGTGTGTCAACCATACAAAATAATTCAGCAAAGTGCAAAAAGTTAGACATTCTGGGAGGGAGTCCAATTGCATCCCAGATGTCTTTTATTTTGACAGTGTGTCCATGAAGGCTGTTGGATTCGGCATGCAGTGTTTTGTGTCCAAATGACAAGTCTCCGCCGCTATTTTTGAGTCTTCCGTCTGCCCACCCCCCCGACCCCAACCCCCCATAAAGACATGTGGATTTTAATTGGCCTTCTTAACAGAGCGTCAGTGTTACATATAAGTGTTTTTTATTCGCCCTGTGTTGCAGCTGAATGAGTTCAGAAACGTTACCCCGACCAAATCGCCAGTGTTTGCACGGTTGCCGTCGCCGTGTGGACTCTAGACTCTAAGGACTCTCGACTTCTCGCAAGGAAGTGTAAAAATACAGTGGAACGTGCAGCCGTCTTTATGGGAAAGTGTGGTAGCTGTTGATGACAGGCCATTAACATCACTCTGCATCTCGACAGGTGCCTGGTAGGCAGCGCTGAGGAGGAGCATCAACAGGATGATTCACCGCAGGAAGTCTTGGCACAGAATGACTGGGGGGTGGGGGGGGGCGGGGACAGAACCTCAAGACATTTTCTTAATTCAGAGTTACTTACTCAGTATCAATCACGGCGGTTCTTCATAGTCGCATTATTTTCCTCACAATGTGGCCCAGAGCCACGGCTCGTTTGGGAGCCACACTTGTCAATTAAGCGATAGCCGGTATCTGACCGCAATCTGCTAGCTGATGACAACCACTTGTTGTGTGCCAGCAGAGATGGACCACCAGCGGAATTCAATTAAAAGCTGAGGAGATACACGTCTCCGCTTTAGATACACAGGGCCGTCGGTTGCTATGGCAACTTCAACCGCGCAAACAGATTTCGACTCGCAGCGACTGCCCTCGTCAAGTCTGCCGGGAGAAACGCGCATTTCTGAAAATCTAAGCAAACAAAAAAAAAGGAAAATGTGACATTTTGATAGAGCTTCAATTTCCATTTGGTCAAATAAATGAAGCTTGTTCACAAAAATTATTCACTGGTAAACTGGCTGCCAAGCGGGCCACACTCAGGGCAGTTACTGTCAGGAAATAATGTCTGCACTGTGAATAAAGAGGAATTCATCAGAAGAAATACTAAATGCAAACAACCCTCTCAGTAACCTCACTTCACAAACTCGCAAGTCGCAAGCTGGTGAACTTATGCTTATATGGTGGCGAAATATGTGTCAAAATAAAATACTAACATGAGACACGGGGTGTAAGGTTAGTACACAGTTAGCTTTTGAAATGTATCTGTGATGTGTGTGAAATTGTGTTCAATGGTTGAACACATAAATACAGCATGTGGTTTATGTCTGTTTATTCCACGGCTGTGGAACTCACTCCCAGACCCCATCAAAGAGGCAGAGTCACTCAAGTCCTTCAAAGCTCTCCTCAAAACACACCTCTTTAGACTGGCATTTAAGGACCTGTGTTAACTGATCCTCCTATGTACAGCGCTTTGGGTACTAGAAATGCGCTCAATAACTTTGAATTATTATTATTATTATTATTATTATTATTATTATTATTCCAACTGGTCCACCCACAACACTGTCTCTCAAGGCCGCATTGCCACTGTGTGTGTGTGTGTGTGTGTGTGTGTGTGTGTGTGTGTGTGTGTGTGTGTGTGTGTGTGTGTGTGTGTGTGTGTCGAAATACACGTTTGTGTCACAGAAAAAAGATTTGATGACTCTAGAAAACGACTGCAATTTTATCCTCACAATTCCCTCATTCACTGCTTGAAAATGCTCTACATAGTGAAGCACTGCAGCAGCAGACACATCAGGGACTAGCAGGTGTTCTTTGCTCAGCCCTGCGGACCTTAGCCTGGATGGACCTGGTGAACAAGCAGAACCCTTTAGCTGTTCCTCCTCCACCACTACCTCCACCTCCACCACCACCACGATCAGCAGCACGAGCAGCACCACCACCAGCAGCAGCGGACACAAAGCTACACCCGCATGAAAAACGGCAGCACGAGGCAGGGACTCCAGCTCTCCAGCGAGAGCCTCTGTCTCCTGATAATGGAGGCACTTGGGCGCTCCGGCGGGGCCCTCTCCGCCATGGGGCTTTGCATGCTCGCATCTCTTTTGGAACGGGAGAAACGAGGCCCCGGGGAGCATGTGGAGGCGGGGGGAGACCGGAGTGTCAAACGGCATACTTAAAATGAGTAATGGAGGATGTGGCGCAAAAATGCCAGCGCTGACCTTTGTGTACGCGTGTACACAACGTGGCGGAGATAGCGCCATTAATGGCTCCTGAGCAGGCCAGCATTTTTTGGGGTTTTATACGTTGCGCGTGAAAATGTGTAACAATTATAAAACATGCCCCATAAAAAATAAATGAGACGAGAGAGAGAGAGAGAGAGAGAGAGAGAGAGAGAGAGAGAGAGAGAGAGAGAGTGTGAGAGTGAAAGAGACAGAGATAGAGAGCGGTGGACAGAGACTAGCTAGAGATATAGCATGCTGTTTCCCTCACGTCAGGCAGATGTTGACCAGAATAAGTTGCATACAGAACATACAGGAACGGTGGACATATACAGTCAGAGAAAGATAAAAAAGGATGATTTCTATATATTATATATATACAGCACCTTATAGAGAGTATATGGGTGACACCGAGGAGCTTTGGATGCGGGTGCCCGCCAAGACGAGGGAGATGCTCATTGGCTAACGAACGCGACACATAGACCGCATTGTGTCGTCCCCTCGATGCTCGCCCTCCGGTGATGTCAGCTGCCTTACCGCCGGCTGTGTGCCCGCTATCTGACACCGGCCAATATTTATTTCATTACATTCCAGCGCGACACCGGGTGCCGTCAAACCCACGCACTCTGTCTGAGGTACCCTCGGTTCG
>PIJE02002236.1:0-15000 GCA_002895965.2 Coryphaenoides rupestris
AGCTGTGTGTGTGATAGAGAGAAGGATTCTGACAGATATACTGTATCTTTGCACCCTGCTGATAACAGGGGCTGATTGACAAAGGAACAATGTACACATCACACACACAGACACACACACACATCACTCACACACACACACACACACACACACACACACACATCACACACACACACACACACACACACATCACACACACACACACACACACACACACATCACACACACACACACACACATCACACACACACACACACACACATCACATACACACACATCACTCACACACACACACACATCACACACACACACACACATCACAGACACACACAGACACACACACACAACACACACACATCACACACACACACACACACACACACACACACACACACACAACACACACACACACACACACACACACACACACACACACACACACACACACACACACACACACACACACACACACACACACACACACACTCAGGTTATACTGCTTATACTCACGTGTAAATTGTGAAGTGACAATAAAAATAATTGAAACTTGAGGTACACGCTGAGAGAATGAACCACCGGCCACTCCTAACCCTTCTTTACTTTGTCTTTTCCGATGCCCACAAGTTCACTCTAGGGGCTCCCTAGGGTGCTGGCTTCCCAGTAGGAGCGCACACACACACACACACACACACAGAGAGCTGAGCCATCACCCGACCAGTACGTCCACGCTGGTTCAACCCACTCCTACTCCTACTGATTCGACCCCAAACCTTTGTTCTCGTTCTCGTGTCGTTAAAGCACTCGATGTCGCATCGTTGTTCCGCGCGACAAGCGCTGGAGAAATAAAGTTTGATTTGACTGATGATTTGAGACTAAAGCGGCTAAACTTGTTGTCGACGTCAGACAAAGCAAGCAGTTCATCTGGGATACGGCGGTTCTGAGAACGGGGCTGAGCCTGGACAGGAAGCCCAAAACTGCAAGGGGGCGGAGTTACGGAGGTATTCCACTGAAGACAAACTCATTCGTGCGAGTGGATGAAGCGTTCAGAAGGGGATTTTAATTGTGAGTGTACTACAGTTTACTACTGCTGTCCGAGTCTGTGTTTGTCGCCAATTGTCGTGCGAGGCGGGCGCAGAAATGTGACCAATAGGCCGACGATGCGAATGAACCGAGACTTCAGCTTGTTTGCTATCAGACCTTCAATTATGAGGCTGACATGTGATGTGAGAGACTAGGCTGGGTTTGATAGAATGACGTCAAGTCAACTCAAGTCAATATAATGTATGTATCCCTTAATCACAGTTACAGTCGCAAAGGGCTTCACAGGCCACAGTTTATGAGGTCCCCTTAACCCTGCGGTCCCTCGGATAACGGCAGTGAGTCCCTTAGCGCCATTTCTAGTTAAGATTTTACACACGCACACACACACACATGCGCACACACACACACACACGCACGCACGCAGGCACACACACACACCTTGGGGCAGGCTCGGATGTAGGCCGACTTCTCGTCTGGGTATTTCTCCAGCCGGCGAGGTCCTTTACTGGAAGACTTCTTAAACACCAGCCAACAGCGGCGGTAGATCTGCACACACACAGACACACACACACGCGCACACACACACACGCACACACAGACACACACAGACACACACACATACACAAAGTTATAGACACACAGAGAGATTGAGAGAGAGAGATACACACACACACACACACACACACACACACACATAGATAAAAAGAGAACACACACACAGACACACACACACATACAGAGAAAACACACACACACATACACACACACCCTGTAAGATTTATATGACAAAGCACACAATTGATCACATCTGATGTCTAAAATCACATACGGCGACGAAGAAGAAGAAGAAGAAGAAGAGAAAAGAGTAGTAATATTGTAGAGAGAGCAGACACACACACACACACACACACACCAATACACACAACACACACATAGACACACACACACACAAACACACACACCCTCACACACACACACACACACACACACACACACACACACAAACACAGATACACACACACACACACACACACACACACACACACACACACACACACACACACAGCATCAGTGAACATGGGTATCTGTATTCCTTGTATTCCATCTCTCCCTCAGACCTCTAACCTTCTGTTGCCAGGGCAACGGACTGTTCGGTGTGTGTGTGTGTGTGTGTGTGTGTGTGTAAGCGTGCATATGTGTGTGTGTGTGTGTCTGTGTGTGTGTGTGTGTGTGTGTGTGCGCACGCCGTACCGTTGGCATGCAGGTCAACTGTCAACGCTTGCGTTCCGGACTTCATATTTTCGTGAAGTCGATTCACTTCTCGGGTTTGGATGTGTTGGTTCGTCTCCGTTGAACGGACTGAACCCTCTCGTCTCAGCCCTTCACGAATCCACTAATCAAGATCTGTCTATCTTTCCTTCGGGTCAGAAATGTCTTCTTTTTTTTTATATATATATATAAAAAAAAAGCTATTTCGATGACAAATCTGTACTCAGTGTTGACGCATCTGCGAGTGTGTAAACTCTCTCTGCAGTCGTGTGACTCATCGATGGAGATAATTACACCTCTGGCTTCTCTCGAATGTCTTCCACGGTACGGCACACCTGCGATTCAAGGTATAGTCGTATAGTTGATATTCCGCGGCGCTCCGAGTCGAGTGCACGCGCGGGAGCCGGACGCCGTGGCAACACATCGACCGGCACGCTCTGGTACATATTGCGGTTTTACCCCCCGTGTGGTTTCAATTATAACGGAGAGTAGCCCCCGGGTTTGCTGGGGAACGGCCGGTTTTTTACGGGCGGAGGGGAACTCGCCAGTGTTACGGGCACACGGTCGCAAAATGTTGTTGAAGTCCTGGGCCCTGGGTGGAAAAAATGGAAGGAATGTTTCCGCTACGGGTTAAGGTTCTGAGTATGTTTGCACAGGACATAACTTAGAAACACATACAGAAATATAAAAGGTAGAGTATGATTTAACGGTTTGAAAGGAGGATAAAATGGGGGCGGCAGTAGCTCAGGAGGTAATAAGAGCGGTTGTCTGGCAACGGGAAGGTTGCTGGTTCGATCCCCCGGGGCTCCTCCCCCTCCTAGCTAAGTGTGGAGGTGTCCCTGAGCAAGACACCACCTAACCCTACCTGCTCCTGACGTGTTGGTTGTTACCTTGCATGGTTGACACCGCCGTCGGTGTATGAATGGGTGAATGTGAGGCAATACTGTGAAGCACTTTGGACAAAAGCGCTAAATAAATGCAATCCATTTACCATTTACTGTATATGGCTGCTACCGCAACGTAGGCCAACGTCAGCATCAGAAAATATTCCGAATTAATTCCGCTGATCCTAGCAGAAGCTCAAGGTGCCGAGGACATCTTGTACACGGATATTACACACACAGGCCTTACAGGAGGCTCTCGCCAAATCAAACGACTCAACCCCCGCCCCCCCCCGTGTATCCGTCGCCTCGCACCAATTTACATCGAGCTAATCTCACGCCGCCAGCGCCACGTGCCTCTGATGCCCTCGCCGCCGCCGCCGTCGTCGCCGCGGTGCTAAACTTTAAAGCAAGCTGGTCTCACACAGAGAGCGCGTGCGGGGAAAAACAGCCCTTCAACGGATTAACTGAAATTCCATGTTTATATGATTATTGTTGGAAAAATTTTCCTCAAACGCATAACAACCGGTGCGCTCGCTGTGCCCTTTAAGATAAGATAAGCTATAGGCTGCCGGTGTGTTCAATTATTCGCCTTCTTTTGTTGTCGTTCATGTTTATTGCCCCCCCGTCATGAAAGGTACTATTTTTAACGTACGCCTTTTACCGCCGGCCTCGCATTTTTATCTCGTAACATAAATTGTGCTCCTCCGGTCCGAGTCGAGTCGAGCCTCAACTCCTCGACTCCGAATAAAAATGTCATTACTTTACAATAAATAAATAAATAAAGATTTCTAATTAGCATAACGGTTCGACTGTGTCTATGTTGGGGTTTTTTCTCATGTTGACGGAGTTTAGCGGAGAACAACTCCAGCGAGAGCCCGCGTGTACGCCGCTAGCTTACAGGAAGCAGCACACGGAAGCGTCGCTACGCTTAGCGTGTTTTTTCGGCGGGAACAGTCTGTCTGTCTGACTGACTGACTGACTGACTGACTGACTGTCTGACTCCTCATATCCCCCCCCCGTTCCCCCGGAGACGCAACTAAGATCTGGCAAACAACCGCAAAACAGGAAGGAGGTCTGAGGTTACAGGTCAACAGGACATAACTTAGAAACACATACAGAAATATAAAAGGGAGAGTATGATTTAACGGTTTGAAAGGAGGATAAAATGGAGGCGGCAGTAGCTCAGGAGGTAATAAGAGCGGTTGTCTGGCAACGGGAAGGTTGCTGGTTCGATCCCCCGGGGCTCCTCCCCCTCCTAGCTAAGTGTGGAGGTGTCCCTGAGCAAGACACCACCTAACCCTACCTGCTCCTGACGTGTTGGTTGTTACCTTGCATGGTTGACACCGCCGTCGGTGTATGAATGGGTGAATGTGAGGGGTAATTAAAGTGATGAGGACCAGTCAATCACGTCTATAACCCCTCCCCCTATGTCAGACACTACTGTACTGTATATGGCTGCTACCGCAACGTAGGCCAACGTCAGCATCAGAAAATATTCCGAATTAATTCCGCTGATCCTAGCAGAAGCTCAAGGTGCCGAGGACATCTTGTACACGGATATTACACACACAGGCCTTACAGGAGGCTCTCGCCAAATCAAACGACTCAACCCCCGCCCCCCCGCGTATATCCGTCGCCTCGCACCAATTTACATCGAGCTAATCTCACGCCGCCAGCGCCACGTGCCTCTGATGCCCTCGCCGCCGCCGCCGTCGTCGCCGCCGCGGTGCTAAACTTTAAAGCAAGCTGGTCTCACACAGAGAGCGCGTGCGGGGAAAAACAGCCCTTCAACGGATTAACTTAAATTCCATGTTTATATGATTATTGTTGGAAAAAATTTCCTCAAACGCATAACAACCGGTGCGCTCGCTGTGCCCTTTAAGATAAGATAAGCTATAGGCTGCCGGTGTGTTCAATTATTCGCCTTCTTTTGTTGTCGTTCATGTTTATGCCCCCCCGTCATGAAAGGTACTATTTTTAACGTACGCCTTTACCGCCGGCCTCGCATTTTTATCTCGTAACATAAATTGTGCTCCTCCGGTCCGAGTCGAGTCGAGCCTCAACTCCTCGACTCCGAATAAAAATGTCATTACTTTACAATAAATAAATAAATAAAGATTTCTAATTAGCATAACGGTTCGACTGTGTCTATGTTGGGGTTTTTTCTCATGTTGACGGAGTTTAGCGGAGAACAACTCCAGCGAGAGCCCGCGTGTACGCCGCTAGCTTACAGGAAGCAGCACACGGAAGCGTCGCTACGCTTAGCGTGTTTTTTCGGCGGGAACAGTCTGTCTGTCTGACTGACTGACTGACTGACTGACTGACTGACTGACTGACTGTCTGACTCCTCATCTCCCCCCCCCGTTCCCCCGGAGACGCAGAGAGAGAAGAGAGAGAGAGAGAGAGAGAGAGAGAGAGAGAGAGAGAGAGAGAGACACAGAGAGAGAGAGAGAGAGAGAGAGAGAGAGAGAGAGAGAGAGAGAGAGAGAGAGAGAGAGAGAGAGAGAGAGAGAGAGAGGGGAGAGAGAGAGAGAGAGAGAGAGAGAGGAGAGAGAGAGAGAGAGGGGGGAGAGAGAGAGAGGAAGAGAGAGAGAGAGAGGGAGAGAGAGAGAGAGAGAGAGAGAGAGAGAGAGAGAGAGAGAGAGAGAGAGCGAGGGGAGAGAGAGAGAGAGAGAGAGAGAGGAGAGAGAGAGAGAGAGAGAGAGAGAGAGAGGGGGGAGAGAGAGAGAGAGAGAGGGGAGAGAGAGAGAGAGAGAGAGGAGAGAGAGAGAGAGAGAGAAACTCGTGAAAAAGTGAAGAACACACTTCTGCTGCACTGCACAAATATGACAATATACGAAAACTTTCTTTCCTAAATTTTACACAACAATACCCACAATTCGAACCACAATTGGACAATGAAAAAAATATATAAAAAGTAAATGTTCTTCGGGGAAAAACAAAAATGCTGCTTGTTTGCAGCCAGACACGTCCCTCAGCAGGGACACGAGCAGGGGAAACGCCTTCACAGTTTACAGTATTTCTTTCATGGACTATTTTTCTTTTTTAATCGTGTATTCGTTGTTCTACGGTTTTTATTGTCATGTATGTCCACGATTGCATTGTACTGTGTTCTTTATGTACTCGTTCCTGTTTTGCTTTGGCAATATTGAGGAATGAAATTGAGGAATTGAATTGAATTGAATTGAGGAAAGAGAGAGAGAGAGAGAGAGAGAGAGAGAGAGACAGAGAGAGAGAGAGACAGAGAGACAGAGAGAGAATACACATCATTTTTGGTTATATAATAGACCAACAATTATTTACATGAATAAATAAATGAATAAAAGATAACATTGTTAGTCCAAGGTACATCGTACAATAGTTACTGCAGAATATGTTGTGGTCCTTCATGGAAAGAAATAAATGGTTAACCACTGTTGGGTGAGTTATATTCACTGAGTTATAATTTTTCATTGCTTTGTAAAGTTTGAAGACACGCCGCTCTCCAGCTTTAGTTAAAGCAACAAAATATCGGGAACTTTTCTACATTGTGGTTGATTGTGGTTCCTCTATTTTATGTTTCCTGTATATCGGCCAATTGTGCCTCGCCAACAATAAGTTCAGCAGTTTCCACTTTGTTTGGATTTGCCTTCTTGTGTCCGACTCCAAACACAGACAACATTTACGAAAACAGGAATGAAGAGAGCAGAGATGGGAGAGAGAGAGAGATGGAGAGAGAGAGACCATGGAGAGAGAGAGAGAGAGAGAGAGAGAGAGAGAGAGAGTCACAATAAACGGTCGAGGGAAAGGTCAGAAAAGGGGGAATAAAACGAAAGGACGGCGTCGTCAGAGCGTTGCGTCTCTCAAAGGTGAGGTGGGTCAACGGACACAACCCTGACAAACACAGACACTACGTTGTGCGTCTCATCCAGTACACAGCCGGCCCCCCCTCCATACAGGACTTGACCCTTTTGAGTATTCGAGATTGTATATTGTCATATTTGATTGGAACATTGAGGAGTGGGGGAGAGAAGGTGTCTCCTAATTTCTATAAAAATGACTCAAAAGTGCAGAAGTCGTCAGTTGATGTTCACAGTTAACCAATCTCCCGTCTGTCTTCTGTTTGAATTTTCACCATTTCTTACGTTTATCAGTCGATGAACCATCGCCTAACCCGTACCCCGTGAAAAAGCCCAGCGTGGTCCCAGAGTTCTATTAACCTCGCAACTATGAATGCTTGAAACCTGCTCTATTCTTATCTTTATGTACCACAGTGATATATTGCTGTCTCTCCTTCAACAAATGTACTCTAAATGTAAATGTAATTGTAAATGTAAGGATGTATAAGGTATCCCTCTTTCCCTCGCTCTCAAACCGACAAACATGGAGTTCCACACAACAACTACAACTACAACAAGAACAGCAGCAGCCAGCAACAACAAGAAGCTCCAGTCGCTCGTTTTTCCCACCACATCTGGCGAGGCGTCAAACAACCACCAATTAGAAGCGCCGGCCGTCTAATGCTGCAGCTTTAATAAGGAAGGAAGGAACGTGGGGGGAGAGGAATGCACATGAGAACGAGAACGAGAAAGAAAGAAAGAAAGAAAGAAAGAAAGGAAAGAAAAAGAAAGAAAGAAAGGAAGTGAAAAAAAGACCCAGAGAGACCCAGAAGCAGCAGCAGCAGCAGTGATGGTATAATAAGGCCAACGCCAGAGATAAAGGAGTATATGGGCAGCGCAGGGCCGTGACCAGCAGACGGGAAGCCCCCCCCCCCCCCCCCGATGCGAGGTGCAGGTAAGGTGATCGACTGAAAGGCCACACTTAATAACGACGACACACGCACGCACGCACGCACGCACGCACGCACGCACGCACGCAGGCACGCACACACACACAGCACACACACGCACACGCACGCACCAAACACACACAACACACACACACAACCATAGAGTAATAGGAAATAGCAGGGGAGGGAGAGAGAGAGAGAGAGAGAGAGAGAGAGAGAGAGAGAGAGAGAGAGAGAGAAGAGAGAGAGGAGAGAGAGAGAGAGAGAGAGAGAGAGAGAGAGAGAGAGAGAGAGAGAGAGAGAGAGAGAGAGGGTTGGGCTGGATGGAGGGAGGGTGGACCAGACTGAGAAATAGTTTGGACCGTACAAGATGTCGGGTTTGTGCCCAAACTACTAAAATACTTTGATGTAGGTCAAAGTATTACTATGCAACCTGGCACAAGAATTTCCTTCGGGATTAATAAAGTTCTATTATATTCTATTCTATTCTATTCTATTCTATTGCGATAGACTGTAGGTCATTTTATATATCATGTAATAACAATAGGCCTATATATATATAACAAGATAGAGAGATGTTCTGCTAATTCAAGAAAAATACAGTCTATATACTGAATAATAACCACATGGTCACCATATTGGTGCTTTTTGGAAACACAACACCGCCATCACGATATCACGATGTCCAAAATCTAAGACGATATGTCGTGAAGAAATCTAAGACGATATTGATATAATATCTATACTCAACGTAGGCCAACGACTAGAGTATTGCAGAGCGGTGGAAACACAACGGAGCAATAAGAGCTGTCTGTGAAATACTGTTTCTGATTGGTTGACATCGGTGCCAACGTGGCTCCTCCCCTTCCTCCGTATGGAGACTGCAATAACCCGCATTTCACCACCGATGAACGGTAACGATAACTTTTTCTCGGCCTCGCTTCTCTGACCAGCTGCGAAAAAGACACACACACACACACACACACACCACACACACACCAGCACACACACACACACACACACACACACACACACACACACACACACACACACACACACACACACACACACACACACAGCACACACACACACACACACACACACACACACACACACACACACACACACACACACACACACACACACACACACACACACACACACACACACACACACACACGCCTTCTTGGTGCGTGTCACTCGATTTCAATTTCTGAAATGGGCGGTACAGTATTTCGTAATTGTTCATATTTTCCTTTTCCTTTTCCTTTTGGTTGATCAATAAAGGTGCCGTTCAGGTATGAGATGTATTCCGCCGTCGTGATATCCTCCGTTTTAATGGAACCCGCAGCGTGGCAATTTCCATTCAGCTCCAAAAGCACTTGAAATCGAAACGAAAAAATGAAAATCGATGGCAAACCCCGAAGCAAACATATTTCCACAGCGGAATTGTGGTGGAATGGAGTCGCTATTTCCAGAACTTTGAATCGACAAATCAGGATCACGACAAATTGTATTTCTTTGTTGGGCATACGAGTTACAACTTTGACAAAGACACTTTGACAAAGATACAGAGAACAAATATCTCCCATCAAGTTCAATTTCGACATTTGACTTTTGTTCGGCAATGTCAAGAGAGGCCAGGTGGTATCTCGGGAAATAATTAGCAGACAAGGTCATCGCTAATGGCTTCCAACATCATGATTTTGAGGGAACGACGTCTGACTCCGCCATCCATCATTGTCACGGAGGAGAACGCCATTTTAGATTGTCATTTTAGATTGCCTTTTTAAACCTTCCCCTGTGGCCGCCGAATATCGCGCGTCGCACCTTGTTGTCGAACAGCCTCGTCGCTGACAGCGGCGTTGTCGGCGGCGTCTCACCGTTGACAGGGGGTGTTTGTTGTTAAAAAAAAATCCATCATGATCTCGCTCGCTCCGCCAGCAACCACAAATCAGAACCCTGCAATTTTTTTTCACCATCTACCAACGCAACAGACATCGGCCGTGGGAACAGGGAAATGGAAAACATTTGGGCAAATATGCATACGTCCATAATAGACCGAAGCATTCACACAACACCAGACGCTTCCTCGCTGAGGCCGGATAATTGCTTTCATAACCGTGTCCACTTATTGTTCAAAAGCTGAAGTGTATTCCCTTGAAGGAACTGTAAGAGAGCTTCGGAAAACATCGCTTTGTTTTCATACTAAAGCTACACTTGCTGTATATGGATAATATCCATATACCAAGGCAAGAACTATAGAGGACAGATCAACAGATTTGGAAGTCCTTGTAAAGGTCACTTGTGTATAATATTCCTCTTCATTACCCTCCACCGGACTCGTGTGGTCTTTTCACCCTCGCCTCCTAGGGGGGGAAAAAAAAAAGAAAGCGCTGCCCACCGGCTCCACATCTGCACATTTGTGATGATGTGCATCGCAAACCTATCAACCCGTCGGGGCAGAGTGCAGCGTAATCAATGGAGAGTTCAGGCTTTTCCACCGTGCTACTGAAGCCCCATAATGAGGCTATGGGTGGCTAGGATCTATGGGGAGCATGTACTGTGTGTGTGTGTGTGTGTGTGTGTGTGTGTGTGTGTGTTTTCATGTGAACATTGCTGTCCACACACGATTAGGGACGACTGAGGGGGCTGAAATTCAATCATAATCATATTTCTGGGATGTGGAACATGTACACGGCCGTGCCTTGCTGTAGGTTCCTGTGTCGTCGGAACCACAAGAACCTACGAGATGTTAGCTGCAGATGGGTTGCATTTATTCAGCGATTTTTATCCAAAGCTCTTTACAGTATTGCCTCACATTCACCATGCAAGGTAACAACCAACACGTCAGGAGCAGGTAGGGTTAGGTGGTGTCTTGCTCAGGGACACCTCCACACTTAGCTAGGAGGAGGGGGAGGAGCCCGGGGGATCGAACCAGCAACCTTCCTGTTGCCAGACAACCGCTCTTATACCTCCTGAGCTACTGCCGCCCATGTACAGTATGTGTGCATATGTGTGTGTGTGTGTGTGTGTGTGTGTGTGACGTGTGTAAGTGTGTGTGTGTGTGTGTGTGTGTGTGTCCATGCATAGATCACATCAGCAAGAAAATACCCAACACTCCAATAAGGCCATTAGGGTGGGGACCCCCCACAGGTCACGGAGGTCTCTCGCCAGAGGCGGTGTGAGCGACCCGTGTGTGAGAGGTGAGCCGAAGCCGAACATTAGCTGGCGGGGTGGCGGGGGGGGGGCGCTAAGGCTACGCTAAATCGTCAATCGTATTTAAAGGTCTCTGAGTGCTGACCGCTAATGACGGCCTGCAGGGCTGCTGGCCGCCACGGAAGCAACCGGAAGATTACAGAGTTAGCGCTTCAACTTCTTCTTCTTCTTCTTCTTCTTCTTCTTCTTCTTCACGCTGCCCTCCTGGCGCTAAGTAGATTACGGGGGGAAGCGAACGAGGCGGAAAAGCGCCGACATTTGGTAAACAACATTCGAGGAAACAGTTCAAGCGGCCGCTGGTCCGTGTAATGTCCTCCCGGGCCGGAGCGCGCCGACCGCGGAGAGGGTTCTGACAGCCGACCAGCCGGCGCCCATGTGTGTTAAATATTCAGCGGGTTCCATTAACGGCGACACCCAGGGTAAAAAAATAATCGGTTTTATGTTTTTCGAATTCATACACGACGGAGCTCGGTTCGGTCGTAAAGTCGACGTGAAAAAGATAATTACAAAACAATGTTCAAAGCGGCGTACCTATTTTGGAGCATTTGTGACGGGCATGTCGGCGTCAGCTACTATCTTCGGTAAAAACGAAAAAAACGAATACTCGGAGAAATACTTTCCGAGACAAAAATGCATCCGAAAATGAATTAACGAGGTGGTGTGTGTGTGTGTGGGGGGGGGGGGGGAGGGGGGGAAAGAGAAAGGCTTCAAGTCTCCATTCCCCGCCTCAAAGTATTGACAAAATTACCCTCCGCAGGCAATTTCCCCACGCAGTCGGATGTTAATTTCAAGCCCTGTCAGATGGGGCTGAGGTGGCGGCGGCGGCGGCGGCGGCGGCTGAAGTGATTTTAACAGCGGCGCGCACTCCAACACGCTCGCTAGTCCCCGGTACCGCGGGAGAAAGATAATGTCACCGCCATTAAAGATCAACTGAAACGTCGGCCCAATCATCTGCTCCGCTCACCGCTCTCCTATGGCAATACAATGCCGGGGAGGAAGAAAGAAAAAAAAAAAAAGCCGCAACGTTTCTATTTGCGCTAATGGCTGCTTGGCTTTCGGGGAAATTACACAAACGTTATGTTGTGGGCGCGGCGGCCGGCGTCGTCGTCGTCATCGCCCACGCGAGAAGAGCAGCGAATACTCTGCATAGGTTACCCACGCAAAAGATAGCAAAGTTCGGATAAAACTGATCAACAATAACACAAAAAAGCTGCTGCATTTGCTGTAAAGACTGCAAATTTAAAGAATCAAGATTCAATATTTCTTTATTGCCATATGCAACGAGTACAATGGAATGCACGTCCACGTCCAGTTAAAAGCAGACAATCCCTTCTGATTCAATACTGTCTATAATAATGTCTCTAATTACCCAGTGAAGTGGGCGGTTGTTATATGTGTGATAACAAGCCAACAGTGCGTTCAATATCAATTAAAACCACGCGGCAATTCAAAAACGTCGGTCTACGACGTGATACTAAACTAATTACCAGTACATACATTGACAGTGTGTATTACGCATTGGTTTTTACTCTTTGGAAAGCACTATGAATGGCCTTGTGTTTGAATGGTGCTATAATAACCCTGCCTTGCCCTGCCTTGCTTTACAAGAAACCAGAAAATAACTGCTATCTGGCCTTGTGCTGCAGCAATGCTGTCTTTTAAAGTTTGATGATAAAAAACATTAAATATCCATATTACATTAATGTAATTAATTACATTAATTAACAGGTTGAAATGTTCATGGAAAAATTGAAGATGACTGAAATCTGCTAGAAATGTCAACAAATGCACAAACAAATGCGCAAACTATATGCAATTAATTAATTTCAATCATGAAATACAGCTAATTAATTAAAGATGATTGAAGTATGATATGAAAAAGCCCGGCTCTGCGAATTAGATAAACTCTCAACCACACACAACATGAACTCTGCTGTAGTACGGCGGTTATCTGTCTATACAGGGCTATGGACAGTAGTACACTTTCATCCAAAGCTCTTCACAGTATTGCCTCACATTCACCCATTCATACACCGACGGCGGTGGCCAAACCCATGCAAGGTGACAACCAACACGTCAGGAGCAGGTAGGGTTAGGTGGTGTCTTGCTCAGGGACACCTCCACACTTAGCTAGGAGGGGGAGGAGCCCGGGGGATCGAACCAGCAACCTTCCTGTTGCCAGACAACCACTCTCTCTTATACCTCCTGAGCTACTACTGGCACAAGGAACAACTCTACTGTCTGTGACGCCACCGTTGCACCGCCTGCAACAAAACCTCTTCATGTCTGTGGGGGGGGTGAGGGGGTCGGGAGGTGTCTGGTGTGGATCAGATGCCCCCTCGGGTGCGACAAATGAAGTGTGACCACCGGAGCATTCTCTACCACAAGCCCCCGAGGGAGGAGACCTCAGCTGCTTAATACCCCCCCCCCCCCCCCCCCCTCCCCCGCCATTACCACCCCAACACCAACCCTTTCACCCCCACATACCACCCACACCCCCACACCCCCAATGTGCCCCAGGATGGAGAGGGCTGTGACTGGAGAGACCAGTTTTTTGACGACAGCTCCTCCATTGACCTCCCTGGGAGTCCATATTCTGTCTTTCCAGTTTCTCTGACATCCCATTTATTTATTTAATATTTATTTATCCTCCTCCATCCTATTCCGTCCCTGCTTGGGGGAGGGCGGGAGGAGGGTTTGTGTTTACAGCACATATACATGTATACTGTATGTACTGTACATGTATACTGTATGTACTGTACATGTATACTGTATGTACTGTACATGTATACTGTATGTACTGTACATGTATACTGTATGTACATGTTGTAGTTTGCAAGTTGAACTTTTCCGCGGCCGGCGTTGCTTTGCTCGGCGCAGCTCTGACATTCTGCGGCAGGTCAAAAACTCTATAAATGTAGACGTGTCCTTGTCCCCGATAACATCGATAAAGGCAATTTCTATTTCCAGATTTTATCTGGAATAGAAAGGAGAGAGAGAGAAACATTTAGTATCTGTTGGAATGAACATGCAAGGACAGAATAGAAAATATTTATGAAAAGATAGAGAGATAGAGAGAGAAAAAAGATCCAGAGAGGGGGAAAAAGTGAGAGAGAGTTTGACAAAGAGAGAGTTTGACGGCGTGAGAGAGAGACAGGAAGAGAGAGCAAGAGAGTGAAAATAAGAATAAACTACAGAGGTCAGGACAGGGGCTAACAACAAAGAAAGACCGATCGATGGCTCCAGCTAAATCCTAGCCATGGGCATTTTTCAGCCAGCCTGCACCAGGGTGCTGTGAGTCAACGCTGAGACGAGGGGAGGGGTGGTGCTGGTGGTGGTGGTGGAGGTGGTGCTGGTGGTACTGGTGGTGGGGAGGACCACGGAGGGGGGGGGGGGGGGAGCAGGTCCTGACATCATCAGAGAACATCTTCCTTCTCTAGTGAGGAGGAGACCGTGAGGGAGGCAGGGAGGGAGGCAGGGAGAGAGAGAGCACGAGAAAGAGAAGAGAGAGAGAGTAGAGGCGGAGGCGGAGGCGGAGGTGGTCGGAGGGTCGGAGGGGGGTTAAGGAGAGAGAGAGAGACACAGACAGAGAGCGAGAGAGAGAGAGAGAGAGAGAGAGAGAGAGAGAGAGAGAGAGAGAGAGAGAGAGAGAGAGGAGGAGGTGGCGGATGCTGCATCGGAAACCCAAGCGCTCGCTGGCCTTGGGAGACTTCAGCTGGGGAAATAATAAGCGTTGACTCCGACGTCCGACCTTTTCTGGATCAAAACCCCCGCGTTTCTCCTGCTGCCGCCGGCTGTGCCGAGGGGGGCTGCAGACGC
>PIJE02002236.1:22629-27629 GCA_002895965.2 Coryphaenoides rupestris
GAGGAGATCCTCTATCTCTGCGACCAGCTCCTCTCCCTCGTCCTTGCTCCCTGAACTCGCTCACACACTACACACACAACTCTCCCTGCCGCTCCTCCCTCTGTCTCCGTCTCTCCACGCCACCCTCCTCCTTCCTCTCTCTCCTCTCTCCCTCCCTCCTGCCTCTCTCCCTCTCTCCCCCCCTCCCCTCGCTGCCTCCGTCCCCCCCTCCTCCTCCTCCTGCCTCGCTGCTCCTGCCTCCTCGTCTCTGATGCCTCCTCAACCGTCTGCCTGCTCTTTCTCCTCCTCCCAAGGTTTGTAATTGCGGCGGGTCGAAGGAGCACTGGAAGGCCGTGGCTTATGTTTTGAAGTTGACACACACACACACAACAGCATCACACCACACCAGCCAACACACCGCACAGCAACACGCACGCACACACACGACACACACACACACGCACGACCATACACACACGCACAACACACACCCAGTACACACACAACAAAACCACAACACACACCACACACACACACACCAGAATTAAATCAAAACTAAGATGTGGCGGCAAGATTTATGTGATGTCTCCTACTGATGGCTGACACAGGACACTGTGTGTGTGGTTGTAGTAGTGTGGTGTCTGTTGTTTATGTGTGTGTGTGTGGTGTGTGTGTGTGTGTGTGTCTGTTGTTATTGTGTGTGCTGTGTGTGGTGTTTGTCGTACATGTGTTGTGTCTGTCGGTGTGTCTGGTGTGTAATGTCTGTGTGTTCCCACGTCTTTCCAAGTGTGTTGATGAAGCCGCGTAATCTGCCAGATGGTACAGTCCATTATAACGTCTATTGAAACTGTGTTGTGTGTGTGTGTGGTGTGTGTGTGTGTGTGCCTGTGTGTTGTGTGTGGTTGGTGTGTGTGTGTGTGTGTGTGTTGTGTGGTGTGTGTGTGTGGTCTGTGTGTGGTGATGTGTGTGTCTGTTGTCGCTTTGTGTCATCAGGCCTGCCGCGTGTTTCCCAAACCAACACCTAACACAACGGCAGGCGTCCCTACTGGCGTCACGTTTGGACATCACGGATCAGCCGAAAACCAAAGCCCGTCGGTTGACCTTCGACCGCGGCGAACAGCCACGACCACCACACACGCACGCACCACCACCACCCACCACCTCCTCCTCTCTTCTACCCGGAAACCACGGCTCCTGGTGTTCCTGCCTCGGCTGCAGGAAAGACCTCCGTATGGGTGGTCGACTGGGCCAGTGACTCGCGCACAACACGGTGTCGCCGCACGAGAACCCCGGAACCAACGACTCAGAACTGTTCCCGCCCATGTTGTTCTGGTTCTGTTGCTGCGTTCCATTCACCGTCGAACCGAAGTCAGAAAGTCCAGGAGCTGGAATGACGTCACACCCGAGTTCGACCGCGTTCCAGTGACACAAGTCGGAAAAACCAAGACGACAACTCCAGGAAATTTGAGCTTGGGTTTCTAATAGCCATTGAGCTCGGCGGTTACCGTTGAAGATTCTTCCTACTTTCCCGAGCCCGATATCCCGACTTCAGGGGCGCTTGCGGTCGCAATTCCCAACTGGGAACGCGGAAATTGTGAGAGAAAGAGGGAAAAAGTCTTCCGAGCACAAATGGAACGCAGCAGCTGTCTCTACGCCCCTCCGAGACCCTGGCACCCAGCGCCTGATAAGGTCGCGACGAAGTTCTGAGTCAAATAGAGATCTTGATCTAGTGGCTGGCTGCTCCCGGACCACGCCAACCCCCCCGGACCAACAACCGACACACACACACAGCACACACACCACCACCACAACTCACAGCAACACACACACAACCCATGCCAACACAACACACACACACACACACACACACACACACACACACACACACACACACACACACACATCCCTTTACAGTCACAGAGACTTGTGCAAAGAAGATTCCTATGGTAACATTACAGGAATGAATTCAATAAAGATGTTTGCTCGGTGCAGACGGTAAATCACTGCCTGTACACACACGCACACACACACACACACACACACACGCACACACACACACACACACAACACACACACACGCAGACACACACACGCTTACACATGAAGATCTTGTGCTGAATAAACTCTGACTCTTTAAAAAGACAAACACACCCGTGGTCTTATCTTTGCAGAGGGAAGCGCTTTTCCGCAAACCACTGATGATACCAGCATAATCGCCATGTGTGTGGTGTGTGTGTGGTGCGTGCGTGTGTGTGTGTGCGTACGTTGTGTGTGTGTGTGTGTGCGTGCGTGTGTGTGTGTGTGTGTGTGCGTACGTGTGTGTGGGTGTGTGCTCACTGCAGGGATTCTTGCTGTGTGTTCGTTGTCGGCTTTGAACCGCACTGAGGCACATGTGGGCCAACAGATACCCACCCGACTCCCCGGACACACACACTAACACACACAGATCTATGTTGTGTACGGTTACATGTCTAATGTTGGTAAATGGTAAATGGATTGCATTTATATATCGCTTTTATCCAAAGCGCTTTCCAGTATTGCCTCACGTTCACCCATTCATACACCGACGGCGGTGTCAACCATGCAAGGTAACAACCAACACGTCAGGAGCAGGTAGGGTTAGGTGGTGTCTTGCTCAGGGACACCTCCACACTTAGCTAGGAGGGAGGGGGAGGAGCCCCGGGGATCGAACCAGCAACCTTCCTGTTGCCAGACAACCGCTCTTATTACCTCCTGAGCTACTGCCACCCCTTAAAGCTACAATGGCTTTACTTTCGGACCTTGCGTACGAAAGTAAAGCCATCGTTCGTGGTCGCCCACAACCTCCAGTCTCCAGGTGCACGGCACACCTGCACGATAACTAAATGAATAAATAAATACACAGGGGGGGGGGCGTGGCGGCAAAAGTTGCATCCACACACGGGAGGAAGGTTGAGTCGCAAGCAAAAAATGTACACAATTGCTGCTTCTACGGCAGAATTTTGCAGACACATACACACACACGCACACACACACAAACGCACACATGCACACATACACACACACACAGCAGTTTGAGCTTTGTTTTCCAGCACATGAAAGCCACCTGACTAGTTTCTCCCTGCCAAGCTTCTTGCCACTTCCTCTCCCGACGATGCTCCATTAACTTTCTCCCCGTTCCCGGAAAAAAAAAAGAAAGACAAAAAAAAGACTAAAAAGTCATCATCGCCATCGGAGAGACGGAGCAACGGAGGGAAGAAAAAAAAAAACGAACCCATCTCGCTGGTCGCTGGGAACGAGAAACCGCCGACGACTCCTCTCCTCTCCTTTCATTTCATCGGTCTGTCCCCTTCTCTGTCACTTCTGCCACCGCCAACCTTTCCTTTTCAATCTCAAACTCAATCAATCAAACTCCTTCCCATCTCCTCCCCTGAGTCATCCTTACATTTACATTTACATTTACATTTAGGCCGTTTGGCAGACGCTGTTATCCAAAGCGACTTACAAAGAGTACATTTGTTGAAGTAATATCACTGAGTAATATCACAAAATATCACTGTGGTATATAAAGATAAGAGTAGAGCAGGTTTCAAGCATTCATGGTTGTGAGGTTAATAGAACCAGTTTCATAATTACAGTACTAGGTTGCCTGCATAATAGCTGGGATAAGAGCAGAAGTGCCATTCTGAGCACATCACTAACAATTACTAAAATTACTAAGCAATCTCACCCTTAATACTCACGTACAGTACAGTACAGTAACAAGTATATACAGGAGGATATGTCGGCCGGTGCAGAATTAACAGGTTCCTACGGCTGTGTCCCTGTCCCAGCACCGCCGCTGTGATCTCATTGGACCGGCGGCTCTAGTTCCACTCAGCTGTAACTCAGTCTGAGTATCAACAGTGTGAGTGACAGCGGCGCACCGGAGGGAGCCGGTGACCGCCGAGAGCCGAGAGCGAGCGTGGGCACAAAAAGGAAGGGAGGGATCCCAGACGTTAGCTGCTAGCAGGGTACCACCCGGAGGAATATCTCCCGCCGGCCGAGGGCTCGGGCATCGTCGCTCGGCTCTCCCTCTGTGATGGATGGAGCGCGTGAGTCGATCCCAATGGCTCCGGGGCCTCGTGAAATTCAGATTCTTTCCCCTTCAAATATCTGTCATATTTGCATTGTAGGAGCAGTTAGGGTTAGGTAGGTCGCGTCTCGCTCAGGGACACCTCGACACATACAGTAGCTAGGCGGAGGAGCCCGGGGGATCGAACCGGCGACCTTCCTGTTGCCAGACAACCGCTCTTACCTCCTGAGCTACCGCCCGCCCCCCCCATCTGCATGAAGGGTGAGCGAACACATGTGGCCCGCCGCACCTGCTCGGAGCAATTCATCCTCGGCTGAACCGATTATCCACCGCCGGCGTGGTGATGAAGAGCGCATCCTTGGCCCGCGCCCGGTGAAGAGTGGGGGGAGGCAATGAGTTCAACATCACTTCCTCCATTGATCTTACTTACTGGCGGTGGTTTTTAGCACGGCCCACCCACCGCACATAAATCAAACGCCCGACAAGTATCCTCACGCGTGGACACAACACAACACAAGACACCCGTCAGCGGCGTCGTCCGCCGACGCCGCTGACGGGTGCTTATTGACCAGCTCCGCCGGATTGGACGACTCTATCAGAAATGAATTACTGACCGGCCTCAAATTACGGTGAAGAAAAAGCGCACCGCCGAGCCGAAGGACCTGATATATTCGCACGGCCGGCATATCGTCCGGCATGCATCCGGGCGCACGGCACCAGTCGATCAAGAGCTAAGGCTTGACGAAACATATTGATTTCACCTAAAGCTCTGTACTCTAATTACCAGCATCACAAATCAATGCGACGCAATGCAATACGTGCGTCTGTGTGTGTGCGTACGTATGCGCGTGCATTTTGGCGGTGTGTCACGCGAAAGCCGATGCATATTGGCACTTTCTAAATCATTTTTGTTTGACGATGATTACAGCAGGCTAGCTAGCACACACGCGAGCACGCGAACATCGAG
>PIJE02002236.1:32629-35129 GCA_002895965.2 Coryphaenoides rupestris
ACAGGACATGCAGTGAAATGAGAAAGTGGCGATGCCCAGCGGAATGTGCAACAGAACAAATAACCAAATGGTAAATGGATTGCATTTATATTGTGCTTTTATCCAAAGTGCTTCACAGTATTGCCTCACATTCACCCATTCATACACCGACGGCGGTGCCAACCATGCAAGGTAACAACCAACACGTCAGGAGCAGATAGGGTTAGGTGGTGTCTTGCTCAGGGACACCTCCACACTTAGCTAGGAGGAGGGGGAGGAACCCCGGGGGATCGAACCAGCAACCTTCCTGTTGCCAGACAACCGCTCTTATTACCTCCTGAGCTACTGCCGCCTATAACCAGAGAATAAAATTTGCACACCATTTACAGTATTCACTCCGCGGAGCGACCACGACGGCGACTAGGCACGGCCGCGCCATCTTGCACGACTGTAATACACGAGACGCATTATAACTTCGACAGCAACACGCCGGAGCCCTCGCAAACGGCGACGTTAGCTCAGTTATAAACCAGACAACTGGACAGTGATCGGTTCTACGTCGTGTCTCTCCGGGCGGTGACAGCGCCGCGCCACACTTTACGAGCCGCTCCCGTCTCGTTAAGTTTCCCGCGTTTAACTTCCAGACAGTTCAGCATTTTCCACCCGGGGGGGGGGGGGGTTGCGAACCCGTCGTGGCGAACCGCCGACGATCGCGAGGAATTCGCCGCGCGTTCGTTTCGAGATTGCCGGTCGACGCCGGCGCTTTTAATTGGACGGTAAAAAAACAGGCGGCGCGTTAGTTTCAGAAAACACGGCGGTGGCGGCGGCGCGGTTTACGAGGCTGAAAGTTGCGGCGCGGCGCGGGTTTATAGGGTGACGCGCGCGGATCTGATCCGAGTTGATCCACGGGCCGCTGTAACGTTGACGTACGACGAGGCCCGAGTCAGCTCGACAGCCGTCAGGCCTCGCTCTCTCTCCGGGCGAAAGACGCGTAGAATACATTACCGAGCGCGACGGTGCACATCCATACCACCATCTCTCTCACAAAGACTTCCTTCCACATGTATTATATCACCGTCTGTATGAGCAGCGGATACTACGCCTATGCTGCATACCAATCGTGTGTGTGTGTGTGTGTGTGTGTGTGTTTGGCGGCTGGTTTTTAAAGCAGCCTCAACCCGGCCCTGCGTTGTCAGGCTGATTAGACTCGGGGGGGGGGGGGCTCGGTGGCTTTGGCGAGACCGCACACCTGCGCCGCATCGGCTTATCGAGGCTCACGGGTTAAACCTGAAAAACCAAACATTCTTCCTACTCAGCGATAAACCGGTTTTGCCGTCAACTGCCTGTGTCCTGTTGTTTTTTGTCCGTATTTGTTCGGCGAGGCCCCAGAAAAGTCACTTCGGCGGCGCAGTCAAAATGTCAACCTCACTGACGAGTGCGGAAATTTGTCCGGTATTGAGCGGGAACGCATTGCGAGCCTTTGGGGCAATGGTGGCTGTCGAGCGTTTGTGACAACATTATGTAAAGGATCCCTACGGAGGAATGAAACCTTTTTTCTTTGCCTTTCACATTTACTGAGTCGGTCTGTTTGTTGTCGTGTCGAACCAAGTCTTGCTCAAGTAGAAGTCTTGCTCTGAAATCTCGCAAACTCGAGTCGACCTGTCGCAGAAAGCCAGGCTTCTCCTCACGCGGGCTTCGTTGCTTTAACTAGCAGGCCGTGTACCCGGACCGCGTGGTCCTTCTACCAACACGCGCTCTGTAAACTCTGCATCCATATTTGATGATATTTGCCGACATTTATTCAGGGAGGCTCAGGTTGCACATCTTTGCTCAGAGTTGGTATCTTCTTGTTTCGAGGAACAGGTAGTCAAGAAGGGAACACAGCAAAAACACTGACCGAGAAATACCGTCTTCCCTGGCATTGGACCGTCCCACAAATTTACCAAGAAATACCTTCCGTCGCCCCCCTGGGATTGGCATTTAAAACAGTCAACACGGCCCTCACCCTCGGATCGTAGTGTGATCGTGTTGTCGTCTTCGCTTCGCGCATACAGACGACGAATTAGGACTCAAGTCTCCTTGACTGTGACTGTAACAGGAAACACACAGAGAGAGAGAGCACCACAGCAGCTCTTGCGGTGGCAGAACAGTCCTGGTTCCTTCGAGGTGATTCAATCGCCCGATCCGAGCAAAACCACCCCCTCCAATCCGAACATCTGATCGAATGCTGATTGGTTAGACTTGTCCTACGCTCTGTACCCCCCGTTGACGGTTGGTTGTACTGCAAATTGGATACGGGCCGGGCGGGGATTTAATGATCACGGCGTGCGTTGTTATAGAAAGACAAAGTCACGTTTCGGAGCGTTGCTTTGTCACTTCTAATTGTAATGCTTTGTCCCTGGAAGGAGGGATCCCCCACTCTGAGTTCCTTCTCCAGGTTTCTTCCTTGTTCATTAATGGAGTCGTTTCTTGCCCTTAGCGGGGCTATAGGACTAGGGGGGGCGTGTCATAATCACATGAC
>PIJE02002236.1:42629-52629 GCA_002895965.2 Coryphaenoides rupestris
AGCGCGCACGTACAGCGCCGTTGTTTGTTGTCGAGTCATTATTCATACGCGCCGCGCTGTAATTACAACCATTAGCGTTTCATTCGGCGATTTGATGTTGTTGTTGTTGTTGTTGTTGTCGAGCGTACGCGGTCACGATCGAATTACGCGCGGAATAAACGCGCCGCGATCTCCTCCGTCCCTCCAGGCCTCGTCCGCGTCGTTCACTCGAGTGATTGGTGTCGCCTCCGCCGGTGTCTATCGATTCTATGTCGTGTATTTTCCTCTATTGCTCTATTTGTCTTATCCATTGTGTACAGTATGTGTGTATGTGTGTGTGTGTGTGTGTGTGTGTGTGCGTGTGTGATCGTGTGATTGCTAACAACGGCTAGCGAGCGAGGGACAACGACCAACACCACCACCACCACCACCAGCGCGGCGGTGCGGCGGCGGCGGCGGCGGCGGCAATATCTTCTCGTCTTCGTGACATCGTCGTGATCGGGCTTCCATTAGCGAGAGCTGTTCGCGGTCGCGCTTCTGTCGCGGGTTTCGACGACGATAATTGCGAGGTGAGACTCCGGAGGGGGAGGGGCTAGAAGGATAGAGTGGGTGGGTGTGTGGGTGGGTGGGTGCTGAGGCTGCTGCTGCTGCTGCTGCTGCTGCTGCTGACGCACCCTCCCCGCCCAACGCGGCGGCGCCAGACGGCCATGTATCTATTATCCCCGTAATGACCTGTCAAAATATTCTCGCCGCCACGCCACGGCGAAGCCATTTCATCCTCGATCCGTCTTTATTACGCGTCGCCTCCCCCACCCCACCCACACACCCACCCAAACCCCGCCCACCCTCCCACCCACCGCCCCCCATCCACTCCCAACAAATCCATCAACCACCACCACCACCGACCCCAACATGTCTGGGTGCACCTTGTTCCAGCTATAGGTGCGCATGTATGTGTGTGTGTGTGTGTGCGTGTGTGTGTGTGTGCGTGTGTGTGTGTGTGTGTGCGTGTGTGTGTGTGTGTGTGTTACGCATGAGAGACCCCAGTGTTGAAAGGGGAGGTGCTGCAAAACACAATGACATAGGGTCACAATACAAACCCTGTTAACGCTCTGACCTGAAAGTGAATCTGTTCTGTGTGACTGTCTCCCTCTCCCTCTCCCTCTCCCTCTCCCTCTCTCTCTCCCTCTCCCTCTCTCTCTCTCTCTCTCTATCTGTTCTCTCTATCTGTTCTCTCTCTCTCTCTCTCTTCCTCCCTGCCCTCCCTGCCCTATCTGTTCTCTCTCTCTCTATCTGTTCTTTCTATCTGTTCTCTCTATCTGTTCTCTCTCTGTTCTCTCTCCCTCTCTATCTGCTGTCTCTCTGTTCTCTATCTCTCTGTTATCTCTCTCTCCCCCTCTCTCCATCTCTCCCACCCTCCCTCCCTCTCTTGCCGTTCTCTCTCTCTGTTCTCTATCCCTCCCTCCCTCTCTCTCTCTCTCTTTCTGCCCTCTCACTGTTCTCTCTGCTCTCTCTCTCTCTCTCTCTCTCTTCTCTCTCTCTCTGTTCTCTCTCTATCTGTTCTCTCTCTCTATATATATGTTCTCTCTCTGTCTCTCTCTCTATCTGTTCTCTCTCTCTCTCTCTGTCTGTTCTCTCTCTATCTGTTCTCTCTCTCTCTCTCTCTCTCTCTCTCTCTCTATCTGTTCTCTCTCTCTCTCTCTGTCTGTTCTCTCTCTATCTGTTCTCTCTCTCTCTCTCTCTCTGTCTGTTCTCGCTCTGCTTGCTCATCCGCTCACGCTGACTTTTCACTGACGACTCAAACCCCTCAAACTCTGAGACGTCAAACAAATCAACGCGACAGTTTTCACGCTCGACTCCTGGTGTCAGACCGTGTTTCACGAATATCTCCCTGTCTGTCTGTCTGTCTGTCTGTCTGTCTGTGAGCCTGACGGCATGACGATGTGTGTGTGTGTGTGTGTGTGTGTGTGTGTGTGTGACTGTGTGTGTGTGTGTGTGTGTGTGTGTGTGCGTGTGTGTGTGTGCTGGTGTAAACTCTGTCATAAGTCAAGCATAAGTCTGGCAGACATAATAAAACAGTACTGTGGTCTAATTGTTACTCTGGCAGTCTGTAATAACAAGAGCCAGGGTTGTAATAAGATAACAAATAGACTGCGGAGCCAAAACACACACACACACACACACACACACTTATACACACCACCACACACTTAGACACACACACACTTAGACACACACACACACACACACACACACACACACACACACACATAGGGCAAAAGAATGAGAGAGTGAGCGATAGCATCTGTTTCAAAAGCTCTCAAGGGTCTCAAGGCGTGGGGTGGAGGTGGCGGAGGAAGGTGGAGGAAGGTGGAGGAGGTGTGGTGGTGGCGGGGGTACGTGAGGTAAGGCTCACACAAGGTACGGTTCATACTTTTGTTTTTCATCCACACCCAACTAACGCCCAAGTATTTATTTGCAAATAAGCAGCCACCCGAAGAATGCAATATTTTTTTTCCGTAGCGCAAGTGTAAACAACATTAATTTTATATACAGGCTGCTGTGTAGTCGCTCATCTCTGTAGATTCATAAGAAAAAAGTGTCCCTTTTCGCACAGCAAATACGGCCTCGACTTCCTCCAGTTTCACAACAAGTTCGAAAAAAACGTGACCTCCCACAGCCATGCACTGGCCTCCCACAGCCATATGCACTCCACAGGCCTCCCCACAGCCACCTCCCACACTGCCTGCCTCCCCACAGCCATTGCACTGGCCTCCCCAAGCCATCGACCCACATGGCCTGGCCCCACAGCCATATGCACTGGCCTCCCACAGCCACCATGGCACTGACCTCCCACAGCCATATGCACTGACCTCCCACAGCCATGTCCACTGACCTCCCACAGCCATATGCACTGACCTCCCACAGCCATATGCACTGGCCTCCCACAGCCATGCACTGGCCTCCCACAGCCATATGCACTGACCTCCCACAGCCATATGCACTGGCCTCCCACAGCCATGCACTGGCCTCCCACAGCCATGCACTGACCTCCCACAGCCATATGCACTGACCTCCCACAGCCATGCACTGGCCTCCCACAGCCATGCACTGACCTCCCACAGCCACATGCACTGGCCTCCCACAGCCATGCACTGACCTCCCACAGCCATATGCACTGACCTCCCACAGCCATGCACTGGCCTCCCACAGCCATGCACTGGCCTCCCACACGCCATATGCACTGGACCCTCCCACAGCCATATGCAACTGAACCTCCCACAGCCATGCACTGGCCCTCCCACAGCCCATATGCAACTGCGCCTCCCACAGCCATGCACGTGGCCTCCCACAGCCAAATGCACTGGCCATCACCACAGCCATGCCACTGGCCTCCACAGCCATGCACTGGCCTCCACACGCCATAACACTTGGCCCTCCCACAGCCATGCCTCGTGGCCTACCCCGACAGACCATATGCACTGATCTCCCACAGCCATGCACTGACCTCCCACAGCCATATGCACTGGCCTCCCACAGCCATGCACTGGCCTCCCACAGCCATATGCACTGACCTCCCAGCAGCCATGGCACTGGCCTCACCCCCCCCCCCAACAGGCCATGCCTGGCCTCCCACAGCCATGGCAGACCCGTCCAGGTATGGACAAGCCAAGGTTGACCGGTCCCATGGGTCGTTCGGTCCCTCCCCAGGCTCCCCTGCCACCCTCCCCTGGCCGACCGTCCTGGGCAGTTAGCCCAGTTCCTCCGTATCCCCACAAACAATCTAACCCTGGAGACATCGAATATTGACGTCCCCCCTTCCACTCAGGCAGTATTATATTCTAAGTCACGATTATTTTCCTATTTTGATGAATCTATTGAATTGTTTTCTCCAACTTTTTGGCCTTTTTTGTTAATCATTTAGAGCGATGACGGCAAACGCCCGTCATAAGTTACCGCCGTCCAAAGTGACGTCTGGAATGTGCTCCTTTCTGTCTGTCAAGCAGCCAAAAAAGGAAAAGAGGAAAAAGTATTCCGGGGGAGGAAGTATTTTTCCGGAGCCGGCGAGAAGCAGACGCCTATTAGCATCGCTGAGGCCACACGATACGTTTGGAGTCTGTTAGCCGATAAACGACGACGACGACGAGCGCGCGGCGGAGCGAACGTCGAAGCGATCATTAATTCATCGTACGCCGCCGATCACCTCGTGAAATAATGATCGTCGTCGAACGAAGTCATTCAGTCAGCGCTGGCTTCCACCGCCGCCGCCGTGTAAAAAGCTATTCTCCAACACAACAGAGTCAGACGACACGTGTATTCAGACGTCCTTAATCGTGTCTGACTGGGATTTCACTTTCTGAATTGTGTACAAAAAACGTAAGCTGAATAATTACCTGTATCCCTCGTACCTTTGAACACATTGCAGGTGTTAACGTGATAAAGAGGTATTAGGTTAAAAAAAAAAAAACGAATTGTCGAAGCTTATTTTGTCATAAATTCCTCATCGCCATTTTTTGGTGAGGATGTCTGCACGGCGTTTAAAACCTGTTTGGGTTATCTATAATGAGCTGGAGGAATTAAGTCCGTCTCGTTAATATTTCTGCAGTTTTCAGCGTGGCTTAACAATGACGCTGACGGACGCGCGCGTCGCAGGGGTTAATATTTGGGGGCGATTCCAGTTAGATCGTTAACTTGCATTCCCATACGCCGTGACGACACCATTACCAGCAGATTCATGAGTCAAGATTCAAGAACTTTAATCGTCACGTAAGCATACAGGATGTGCAGCGAAGCGGAAGGAGCGACAGAACAATACAAATATCGCAATTGAAGGGAAAGAATCGGAATATCTATGAGAGCTAGTACAGCGAACCTGATGATGGACCCTGTGTTGTGTGCTCTGCCTACAGCTCCAGTATGTGTCGAGGTGTCCCTGAGCAAGGCTCCTCATCCTCATCCAGGCCGTTACCTTGCCCAGGATACGAACGTGTGTGCGAATGAAATGAATGGTGATTGTGAGGCAATATTGTAAAGCGCTTTGTATAAAAGCGCTGTATTAAATGCAATCCGTTTACCATTATACTGCGCTGGCAAGGCCAGGACAATACAATACGAGACCAGGAAGAATGATTAACTCCCTCACCCCTCCCGGATTGATAAAAATAACTCCACGTATATTAACACAGAGATCATGTCGTTTATTATAATTTCCCCGGTCCCGGCTGACATTGCGGTGTCAGGTACGTACGAGACGAGTGTAACTCACAGCGGAGTTGTTAGTGTGTGTGTGTGTGTGTGTGTGTGTGTGTGTGTGTGTGTGTGTGTGTGTGTGTGTGTGTGGACGGCCCCTCCGAGGAGGTGAGCGAGGCAGTGTTTCCGAGCCCCGAACGCCCGCCTCGAAGAAGCGAGGACTCATTCGACCCCGATGGTGTAGATGCTGTCAAAGCCAATTAGAGGAGCGAGAGAGAGAGAGAGAGAGAGAGAGAGAGGGCTCCTTCCCTCCCTCCCTCCCTCCCTCCCTCCCTCTCTGTCCTTTCCTCTAATCTTTCCTTTCCTTGATACAACCCTCTGCCTGGACTCTATGTCACCCACAAACACAGCAGCAGCAGCAGCAGCAGCCACAGAACACACAACAACTACACAACATAGGACAGTAGGACAGGTCCATATTAGCTGTGTGTGTGTGTGTGTGTGTGTGTGTGTGTGTGTGTGTGTGTGTGTGTGTGTGTGTGTGTGTGTGTGTGTGTGTAGCCAACAGACTGAGAGCGTGCAAGTGCATGTGTGTTTGCATGTGAATGCGATGCGTTGTGTGTGTGTGTGTGTGTGTGCGCTTGTACCTTTGTGTGCCCTTTTGTGTGTGTGTGTGTGTGTGTGTGTGTGTGTGTGTGTGTGCGTGTGTGTACCTTTGTTTGTACATGTGTGGGAGTGTGTATGAGAGAGAGAGAGACAGACAGACAGACAGAGAGAGAGGGTGTGTGGTGTTTGTGTGTGTGTGTGTGTGTGTGTTTGAGTGTGTGAGTGCATGCGTTTGTGTGTGTGTGTGTGTGTGTGTGTGTGTGTGTGTGTGTGTGTGTGTGTGTGTGTGTGTGTGTGTGTGTGTGTGTGTGTGTGTGTGTGTGCGTGCAGCATCAACACCAGCGACTACAGAGTGTGGTGAGCTGAGGCAACTGATCCATTAGGAGAGGAAGCAAAGTCAATAACGCAACAATGCTTTCAGCGTGTGTGTGTGTGTGTGTGTGTGTGTGTGTGTGTGTGGCGTATGTGTGCGTGTGTGCTGCACCCATGCGTGTGTGTGTGTGTGTGTAATTAGGGTACAGGGGCATCGACGGGGAATTTGATGCTTCATTTCGGCCTAATGCTCGCCCGTTTTCCAATTGCCCCACACACATTGGCTCAATGAAAGCAGACATCCACATGCACGCACGCACGCACACACACACACACACACCACACACACACACACACACACTTAGAGCTCTTTCTAGGTGCGTGCGTGCATTGACCCCCTCTACTTCTTTGCCCAAAATTACCGGATTATGTTCAATGAAGATGCCAAACAAAATCCAAAAATCTAATTTCTCCAAGACTCACTAGTTGGGCAGCAAGTGGCAGCAACAAGATCATGAAACAACTAAATTAACACCAGAAAATCTGCCAAATCCAAATCTCTGAGGAACAAACAGAAACACAAACAGTGGTCCCGTCCAGAAGACAGTTTCTCCCAAGACGAGACAAGACAAGACAACAACCATCCCATCCAAAACTTGACGGATGGTGAATTGCACCTGACATGTCCAAGGGGCCAGACCCCCCTGGAACACTGAGCTGTGGGCCCCCAATGAAGAGTCTCCAATAATGATCCAATGATTGATTTATTTGCAAAGCTGA
Source organism: Coryphaenoides rupestris (assembly GCA_002895965.2). Classification (NCBI taxonomy): domain Eukaryota; kingdom Metazoa; phylum Chordata; class Actinopteri; order Gadiformes; family Macrouridae; genus Coryphaenoides; species Coryphaenoides rupestris. The sequence continues at coordinate 49,497 of PIJE02002236.1, forward strand.
CAGGAATGCGTTCTATTTTGTTATTATCATAATGCAATAAAAAATTATAACTAACTGTAAGTTACTGAAGCAAATACAAAATCAGGTATTTTATGTTGTTTTGGGGTTTTTTGTGCACTACTACTTTATATACTGAACTATGAACTAAACATGTTGAAAAGCTTGAACACTTGTATTTGTCTCTTTTGAATGGGCCCCTCTGACAAAACCACCGGCCCCAGCCTCAGACCTGGTCGCCCCTCATCCAGCCTGGTTCCCCCCTCATCCACCCTGGTCCCATCCATCCAGCCTGGTCCCATCCATCCATCCAGCCTGGTCCCCCCTCATCCAGCCTGGTCCCCCACTCAACCAGCCTGGACCCCCCCCCAGCCTGGATCCCCAGCCAGCCTGGACCCCCAGCCTGGCTCCCACCCCCCGCCAGTAAAACGGGGTCTGGCGCCGCCACCGCGACCCCACCGACCCACCGGACCCCCCAGCCTGGACCCCCCCCCAGCCTGGATCCCCAGCCAGCCTGGACCCCCAGCCTGGCTCCCACCCCCCGCCAGTAAAACGGGGTCTGGCGCCGCCACCGCGACCCCACCGACCGACCGACTCCACGTCAGAGGGCGGCGGCGCTGGTCCAGGTGGTGGTTGTCAGGGTGTCAGGATGACGTCATCCAGGTGAGTGTGCACCTGGGTGACGTCCCTCGGCGCTGCGCTGCGCTGCGGGGTGCAGGGTCTGCAGGGCTGCGTCCCGGTGGTGCGTCCCGGTGCGTCCCGGTGGTGCGTCTCCTGGTGCGTCTCCTGGTGCGTCTCTTGGTGCGTCCCTGTGCGCCCCCGGTGGTGCGTCTCTTGGTGCGTCCTGTGGTGCGTCCCGGTGGTGCGTCCTTGGTGCGTCTCTTAGTGCGTCTCTTGGTGGTGCGTCCTGGTGCGTCTCTTGGTGGTGCGTCTCTCTATTTACTGACCTTCAGCGTCAGCAACGCATCTCATCATCACATCATCACCTCCTCCTGCTCCTCCAGATCCTGCTGCACCTCCAGATCCTCCTCCAGATCCTCCTCCTGCTCCACCTCCTCCAGATCCTCCGGAGGAAAAGTAATCCAGTAAGGCGCACGGATGCTCTCTCTCTCTCTCTCTGTGTGTCTACCTCTCTCTATCTCTGGTCTCTCTCTCTCTGTGTCTCTGCCTCTCTCTATCTCTGGTCTCGCTCTCTCTCTGTGTGTCTACCTCTCTCTACCTCCCCAGCCCGTCTGCCGACCAGCAGCAGAGCGGCGGGGGGGGAGGAGTCAGAGCAGGAGGAGGAGTCAGATAAAGGAGGAGGAGTCAGATAAAGGAGGAGGAGTCAGAAAAGCACAACACACGCCCGGCCCGGCCACGTGTTCCGCTGGCCCCGCCCACTACCGTAATACCCGAAACAAGGCGCATACAACGTGCAGGGACGGAAGGACTTGGACACTCTTGGTGGGTGTGGAAGGATTAATTGGATGTGTCGTAAAATTGCCAAAATAAATTGGTTGAGAGACTGAAATTTGAAAAAAATAAATAAGAAAAAGAATAAGAAAAAATATATATACACATTAAAAAATACATAAATACATAAATACAATTTTATTAGATAAAAAAAAGACATCAAAATAGAAATGGGCATTAGAATAAACATTAAAATCCATCAAAACACAAGTAGACATTAAAAACCATACTAATTATCTAAGGGGTATAAGAGACATTTGCATGGGTTTTTTTACAACTTGGAAACATTCTTAAAAAGACATGAAACACACTAAATATTGACCAATTTCTAAACATAATTAAAACCCTCAGGATCTCAGCATGTAGTCTGCTTTAAAGGGGACATATTGTCATGTGACTACCGTCTAGTGACATCACAAGTGGGAATGTCCACCTAGATGTATGATGACGAGATCAGTCCACCTAGCCTACCCAGTGGACTGTACTGTACCGACAGGTAAACTGATCCCGTCAGCATACATCTAGCTGGACATTCCCACTTGTGATGTCACCAGACGGTAGTCACGTGGGCAATTGTGAAACGGCTCGCGATGGCTAATCACACTCACACCCTGGTGGCATGATATGTCCCCTTTAAGTTCTCATCAGATCAGTGTGAACACCTGAGCCCCAGCCCAGCAGGTGAGGTCTCAATGCCTTCAGGGTTGGCAGCACTGACATTACCCAGCAGCATGTGTCTACAGGTCCTTTAAAATAGAGATCTCCAGCAGCACAGGACCCCCTGCGGCCTGCCTGTAGTCTGCCACCTCAACGTGACGCCATCCACATCTCACCTGCAGCGCTGACATGAACCCACCCCCACGGAGCAGTTAGCTTCTCCAGGATTTCCTCTGAGTGGCTTCAACACCGATCTGACACCTCGGTTTACATCTACATTTACATTTACATTTAGGGCCTTTGGCAGACGCTTTTATCCACAGCGACTTACCAATCAGACCATAGGAATAGAGCAGGTTTCAAGCATTCATGGTTGCGAGGTTAACAGAACGAGTTTCATAATTACTCGGTCGCCTGCGTAATAGCTGAGATAAGAGCAGACGTGCCGTTCTGAGTGAATTACCAACATCTAAGAACATACAATATGCTAAGCAATGCTAAGTACTATTAATAATGCCAAGACGTACAAACACACAAGTTAGTGCTCGGGTTAGGGGAGGGAACGGTGGGTCTTGAGGTGTTGAGTCTCTTGCGGAAGCCGATGAGCGACTCTGCGATCCTGACGTCAGCCGGGAGCTCATTCCACCTCCGCCTCCACCTCCAGCGATGTAAAGTCATCGAGACCTTGTGGACTACAGATCACATACCTACTAGTCTCACGTCTACCTAAAGTCAGACTTTAGATTCATATCTAAAGTTTCACAGCATGCAGGCTTAAAGGTGGGCGAAAGAATGGGTGTTCCACTTTCTTTCGCCTCATATTTGTTTTTCGACCCATCATCCTGCTGGAAGCAGGGATCTGGAAGCACGTAATTGGCTACTAACAGCGAGAACCAACTGGGCCAGCACTAAAAAATAATAAAGTCAATATGGACCTGGCCGCTGTATAAAATACACTTTTATATACAGTAGTGGCTCTGTGCTGTCTCCCCCTAGTTCTGCTGTAACACAGTAGGACTGTTGGATC
>PIJE02002236.1:57629-59760 GCA_002895965.2 Coryphaenoides rupestris
CTTATTAAAATGCGCCGTCTCATTAGCAAGGTTATTTTAAAATTAGCCTCCTTAACTCTGACTCCTGGTGCGAACACAAGCCCACATTCATCATTAGCAGGACTAATACTCGGAGTAAGCCTCACGTTTCATACACTGTTCACACATGACCTGCCTACACACAAAAAGAGAGAGATACGGCTTCAAGTTAAAGCGCCCATTTGTCCTGTTTAATCCACGACTATGCAGACATCAAATACATTCTAATTACACGCGGCCTCCCCGCAGACGGAACCCGAGCCGCCGCCGCCGCCACCGCCGCCGCCGACGCGGACGCCTCACGGCGGGACGCGCGGCGCGACATTTACGAACACGGGGGAGAAGACGGATGAACGGACCGGCGAGTCTTACATTTAAATGACTCCCTATTGCGGCGGCGGGGGGAAACGTGAACAAAGAGACGTCTTCTCTTCCCTTCTCTCCTCGTCTTCCTGTCCTTTGTCATTCGTTAAACGTCGCTGTCATTATGAAGCAGCAACACACCCAACAACAACACACACACACACACCGCACGCCCCCCCCCACCGCACCACTCTGATTCTCGTCTGAGTCTGTTCACGGCTAATTAGTGTGTGTGTGTGTGTGTGTGTGTGTGTGTAAAAGCGAACATGGGAGGGGAAAAGGGCGAACCATGTGATAAACCACCCACCACCACCACCACCAGCAGCGACGCCACGTGGGGTCATGCGCACACTTTTGATTGGCTCTCTCCGATGCGGACTCGCCCACAACCATCAGTCTGCGTGACTCACGATCACGTTGAGTCTTCTCGAGGACCTCTTCTTCTTCCTCTTCCTCTTCTTCGACGACGGAGAGCCGCAGAGGACAAGATTAAAGCCTAAAAGAAAAATAATATCAGGAAGATACTTTTAGTAAAAAAGAAAATACGTTGGCTTCACCTTGAGCGAGACACCAAGCTACCAGACCGTTGCTTAGCCAGACAAGATAATACTACAGTATAGTATAGTATTTATATTAGTATTTATTAGTCCCGGATCGGAAGTCAGGGAGTCACAGCACAGCAAGCACAGGACACTACCGGTACTTAAAATGAAGAAGCACAACGACACGAATATATTGGAGAATTACTAAAAAATAAGAAAGAAATATGAAAGAAGAAAGAAACAAGAAATCATAAAAGTCATAAAATAAATGTCTCTCTCTCTCTCTCTCCCCTCTCTCTCGCTCTCTCCCCTCTCGCTCTCCTCTCTCTCTCCTCTTTCCCCCCCTCTCTCCCCCCTCACTCCTCTCCCCCCTCCTCTCTCTCTCTCTCTCTCTCTCTCTCTGTCTCTCCCCCCTCTCTTCCTCTCCTCTCCCCCCTCTCTTTCCTCTCTCTCTCTCTCTCTCTCCTCTCCCTCTCTCCCCCTCCTCGCTCTCTCCTCCCCTCTCTCTCTCTCCTCTCTCTTCTCTCTCTCTCCCCCCTCTCGCTCTCTCTCCCCCCTCTCTTTCTCTCTCTCTCTCTCTCTCTCCCCCTCTCTCTCTCTCCCGTTCTTCTTCCTCTCTCTCTCTCTCCCCCTTCCTCTCTCTCCCCCTCTCTTTCTCTCTCTCTCTCTCTCCCTCTCTCTTCTCTCTCTCTCTTCTCTCTCTCTCTCTGTCTCTCTCTCTCTCTCACTTTAGATTTCATTTACGTATTTTATATAGAATTCTATTTATAGTTCTATTTTCTATTTTGTAGTTTTACTCTATTTTGTATTCTTTATAATTACTGTCGCTGTCGGGCGTTTTGCACAAAAAGTTTTTAACTCACTGCTTATACTCACGTGTAAATTGTGAAGTTACAATAAAAAATACTTGAAACTTGAAACTTGAAAACTCTCTCTCTCTCTCCCCTTCACTCTCCCGCTCCCTCCCCCTCTCGCTCTCTCTCCCCCCCCCTCTATCTCTCTCTCTCTCTCCCTCTCCCTCAAACACACACACACACAACACACACACAACACACAATTACACAATGACTGTATCCTACATTCATTGCTCATGTCCTCAGTGTTAACAGTAAGCAGTAAAACCAGTGATGGGCGATACGGTGGCCCGTGGCCCAGTTGATACGATTTAAGGAGTTAATCGTTAAAAGCTAAGTCGCTGGCGTGGGGCT
>PIJE02002236.1:66098-68598 GCA_002895965.2 Coryphaenoides rupestris
AGCACACACTTCCACACACAACACACACACACACACCACACACACCAATGTGCGGCATTATCGATCCCCCGCTCCGGGGAGCAGACTCCGTCGGAGGCTGGCTTTCCTCCCACAGGCACCCATTACATTACAATATGTGTCTTGTTCAGACTACGAGCCAAGCCGTGCAGCCACATTAAACTCCCCAGTCCCTGTTCTGTCACAGACCGACTGTACCCCACGCCGCTGTTTTTTTCGCGTGCATCTACTGTCAGGAAATGTATAACTGCAGCTACACCTGAAGGAACGGCTTTGAAAGGTACAATGTTGTAAACTGTCTTTTTTGGACAATTGTTGTCGCGTAACGAGGGAACTCCTGCGTGCGTATATTTGTGATGGGCGAGGGGAGCATTTTTTGGCAATCAATCCCGACCAAATAGATGTGGATGTTGGACCCTCCCCAAGCCGGGGAGTTCTCGCCGGGATGACTCCGTTTTCCAGACGACGTTCACCAGAGCTTCCTGCCTGGAAGAGAGATCCGTTCGTCGGGAGCAGATGGCGGCGTTCTGGCGGACGCTGGGAGACACAATATGTGAGGGCTTCAGTGTGGACCGCCGGCCAAATCCACGGGGGTGTGGATATCTGCTTCTCTATCTTCTTCTTCTTCTATCTTCTTGCTGCTTCTTCGTCTTCTTCGCTGGCAAAAACAGCAGGACGATTTCCCCTCCTCGCTTCCTCCCCACCCTCCCTCCTCGAAACCAGAGGAAGCCACGCGATGGGGGATCCCTCGAGAGGAGACTCCGCGGGGGGTCCCGGGGTGCCTCCTCGTAAGCGGCCCCCCAGCGAGGGCAGGAGCAGGGCGGGGAGAGGCGAGGCGAGGCGAGGCTTCTTAGAGATGGCAGCCGTCACACACAAGAAAAAAGGTCAACCAGAGGGCTCCTACCCGAGGCGGGAAGCACAGGTTTAAAGGGAACTCCTCGTCGAATTCGACCAGCATCGTATCAGTTCAATGTGGGGTCATCTTCGGCATCGGCGACAACGGCAGGCATTGAATCTAAGGCTGAATCGCTAAGGGGATCATTAGGAGAGATGGAGGGCTTAAAATCGTTTTATTTTAAGTTATCCTTTAAAAAACCGAAAGGACAACCAATACTAGACAACACAAGACATAGTTATTTAACATAGAAATGTAAGACAAAATAGAGCAAGGTAAAATAATACAATATGTCCGTGCAGACATGCATTTGGAGCACAAAAGCAGCAATAAACAAACATAAACGTCGATTTTAAGTATTTAGTGTTTTTGCGCAGGCGTTCTCTGAACACCAAAAGCTTATCGGCGTCCAGGCCTGACTAAACGCTGTGACTACGATATGAAAGTGTTGTAAGAGAGCACCACGGGTTTATGGGGACTGTACACGAGGTTTATAACAGCCGCACTCAAAACCTCAAACGAGGAAAAAGGAAACTGTGCATATTTATTTGCTTCACAAAATATAATTCACATTACTTTATTTTTTTGATAGGTAATTACGCAACAAAGTAAAGCTAAAATACAACGCTAATTCGAAAATGGATGGAAACCAGCAGAAAGTTGGTCGAGTGATATTAAACACACACTGTTTCATCTATAATTAGTTTCAGGCACATTTCACATTTGCATAATTATGAGACAAAACAAAGGCTTATGTTTTAGCGGGTGACGTCTGCATTGCTAAATTACAAACAATTTTGTTGGCCAAACCTCAAAGAAAAAGAAAAGTAATACTGAAAATAAAAAACGAGAGCGGAAAATTAAACTCGTGAAATAGCCCCGTCTTCAATGACCCGGGAGAAATTCCCAAGAGTCAAATTAGAGCAAAATTGGGAACATTTTGGTCTTTTTTATCAACTCTTGTACTTTTTGTACATTTCTCATTCATGAGGTTCAAGAACATTAAACACAATAGAGAGAGAGAGAGAGAGAGAGAGAGAGAGAGAGACAGAGAGAGAGAGAGAGATAGCAGTGTGGAGAGAGGGAGGGGGAGAGAGGGAGGGAGAGAGAGGGAGAGAGAGGGAGGGAGAGAGAGCAGTGTGGAGAGAGGGAGAGAGAGGAGGAGAGAGAGGGAGGGAGAGAGAGGCATAGTGACAGAAAGAGAGTGGTGGAGGTGAGGTCGAAGGAGAGAAAGTCAAGGAGAGAGAGAGCGAGAGAGAGAGAGAGAGAGAGAGAGAGAGAGAGAGAGAGAGAGAGAGAGAGAGAGAGACACACACACAGAGAGAGGTGGAGGTGAGAGTCAGAGTGAGGAGTCCATTAAATGCGACATTTTAGCACCAAGCTGAGAGTCATTTAGAGCATTTCGACAAACACACCAACCCTCCCAAAATGGCTGTGTAGGAGCACACACACACGCGCACACACACACATTACACACACACACACACACACAGACACAAACAGACACACACAAACAGACACACACACACACACATGTTAATGTTCTCGGTAAGGATGAGTGAACTCATTTGCGGGAAAATATATCTT
>PIJE02002237.1:0-2500 GCA_002895965.2 Coryphaenoides rupestris
GGGAGGGAGGCGAGAGAAGAAGAGAGGAGAAAGATGAGAGTGGGGGTGACAGAGAGAGGGAGGAAGAGAGAGAGGAGAGATGGAGCTACACCGGAGGAGAGACGGGGGGGACTCCGGGTATCAACATGGGCGCGCACAGAAAGAAAAAGAAAAACATGAAAAAGAAAATCCCAAAGGTGGCAAACGCAGAGCGAGGAGAAGGAGGTGGAGAGACGAAGGAGGAGGCACGGGAGGCGTCGCGGAGGGAACAGACGGCACCCACGGGCACGGGAGGACGGAAGGAGGAAGCGAAGGAAGGAAGGAAGGAAGAAGGAAGGGAGCAAGGGAGCATGGGATGAAGGGAGGGAAAGACGGAAAACGGGAGCAAGGAGCGATGGAACATGCGGACAATGGGGACAAGCGAGGACGGGCGGAAGCGGAGCTAGGGAACAAGGGAACAAGGAACAAGGGGAACAAAGGAGCAAGGGGACAGGGAGGAAGAGGCAAGGGAGGAGGGGATAAGAAAGAAGGGAACAAGGGAACAAGAAACAAAGGGACAAGAGAGGAAAGGGAGGAAGGGGGAAGGGGACAAGAGAGGAAGGGAACAAGGGAACAAGAACAGAGGGGAACAAGGAAACAAGGGACAAGGGGGACAAAGGGATGAAGGGAGCAACGGCGAGGGAAGGAACATGGGAAACCAAGGAACAGGGGAGAAAGGGAGTCAATGGATCGACGGGAGAACGGATGACGGGAGGACACAGAAAAAAAAGCAGACCTTCCCTTGGGAAAGTACGCCAGACGATAGAGGCCGGCCACGCCCACCTCCTCCTCCTCCATCACTTTCTCCTCCTCGTCCTCCTCTCATCTCTCGCTCTCCCTCTCCTCCACCTCTTCCTTTCTCCTCTCCTCCTCTCCCTCCTCTTCCTGTCCTCTCCTGTCCCTCTCCTCTCCTCTTCCTCATCTCCCCTCCCCATGTTCCATCTTCCTCTCTTCCTCTTCCTCTCCTTCCTCCTCTCCTCTCCTCTCCTCTCCTCTCCTCCTCCTCCTCCTCCTCCTCCTCCTCCTCCTCCTCTCCGCTCCCTCTCAGGTTGAAAAGGTAGGCAGTACACTGTATTTACCATTGTCTCTCTATCTCAATTATTCCCCGCTCCTGAATAATTAACCGGACGTATCAATAATTCAGCTTTTAATTAGCTCCACGTAACACCGGCCAGCAGACAGAATCCTGAAGAAACCGCCAGCGAACGTCTGGAACGCGCGGACACGCTCAAACGCCACTGAGAAAGGGGGGCGAGGGGGTTCCTACTATTCCTGTGTTCCTGCGTGGCGAAAACACAAGGAACACAGGAACATGAGTGAACACAGGAGAAACACAGGAACGATTAGGAACATAGAACATAGGAACATAGGTAAATAGGAACACAGGAACATTAGGAAAATAGGAACATACGGAACATACAGGGAAAATAGGAACATAAGGAACATCAGGAACATAAGAACATAAGAACACAGGAACACAGCAACACAGGAGAGCAACATCTGTTTCCTTCGAACAACGGGGACACACACCTACCTACACCTCACCTTACAGCGCGAGACGCATTGGCAACCACAGAACCAACCAAGCGCAACGACGGGGGGGGGGGGGAGAGTAAACACAGAGAAACCTCCAGAACACAACCAGAACCAGAACCTTTATGGAAGAGTTCTTTTAAGGGGATGGAACGGACCTGCCCGGGCCAGGATGAACACACGCTCCATGCATTCCAGTGACACTGGCTCTATCGCCTAGGACACCTCAACAAGTCTCTCTCTCTCTCTGCTCTCTCACTAAGTCTCTCCTCCGCGATATCTCTCTATCTTTCCTTCTCTGTCTTCTCTCGACTAATCTCTACTCTCTCTCCTCTCTCTCCCTCTCTCTCTCTTCTCTCTCTCTCGCGCTGGCGTTCTCTCTCTCTTCACCTCTCCCTGGTTTGTGACGCTGTGCTCTTTTCCTAATCACACTCTCTCTCTCTTCCCTTTCCTCTCTCTCTCTCTCTCTCCCAGTATTTCAGATGTGAATGTTGGCAGGTTAAGTGTTGAGCTGGGACTCTTTAAAGGTGCCTTTTGCATCTGTCAAACACTCACACACACACACACACACACTCACACACACACACACACACACACACACACGGCACACACACACACACACACACACACACACACACACACAGGACACACAACCACACACGCACACACACACACACACACACAGACACACACACACACACACACACACACACACACACACACACACACACACACACACAGACACACACACACACACAGACACACAGACACACACACAGACACACACACAGACACACACACACACACACAGCAAGGGTTGGTGACATGGGGGTTAGAACACACCAGCAAAGCAATGATTTATCCCTACAGAGAGCTCATGAGTCATCTGTCTGCCTGTGGAGTGTGTGTGTGTGTGTGTGTGTGTGTGTGTGTGTGTGCGTGTGTGTGT
>PIJE02002237.1:7500-10000 GCA_002895965.2 Coryphaenoides rupestris
AACCAGATGATTCAAGGGTGAAGGAACAGTCTCGGAATTTCCAAGTGAACCAACCGACAACCAATGATTCAAGGGTGAAGGAACAGTCTCGGAATTTCCAAGTGAACCAACCGACCAAGGTTTCTTGCTCAGCCAGCAGCAGCAACACATCTGCCAGGCACCCGTTTGAACGCGGCTCCTAATCGCCTCGTACCCCCGCGTCCGCCCCGCTCGGAGGACCCCCGCGTCCGCCCCGCTCTGAGGACCCCCGCGTCCGCCCCGCTCTGAGGACCCGCGTCTTTGTGACCCCCGCTCAGCCAGCAGCAGCAACACATCTGTCAGGCACCCGTTTGAACGCGGCTCCTAATCGCCTCGTACCCCCGCGTCCGCCCCGCTCGGAGGACAGCCGCGTTCGCTTTCGGTTTGATGCATTGAAGTCCTGTGGAATAGTTGTTTTGTGTTTTTAAAAATCGTGTACTTTCTTGGTAGACCGATGCGCCATCAAGGACAAGCCACTCACTGCACCCTTTTTTGTAGTCTTTTTTACACACACACACACACACGCACACACACACACACACACACACACGCACACACAAGCGCCATCAGCGGCCCTGCCCTCAGTGGGAGAGGAGGCCACCCACTGAATAGCCAACATGGCTGCGCGGCAAAGAAGGACGCGAGCGAAGAGGGCGCATGGCGTCCGAGTACAGATCTCTGTCAGGCTTTTGAAACAGTGCCACACACACACACACACACACACACACACACACACACACACAAGTCTCTCTCTATCTCTCCCTGTCTCCCTCACTCTCCCTCTCTCTCTCTCACTCCCTCTCTCACATCCTCTCTCTCTGTACTTCCTCTCTCTTCTCTGTCTCTCTCTACTCTCCTCTCTCTCTCTCCTCTCCCTCTCTCTCTCTCTCTCTCCTCTCTCTCTCTCTCTACCTCTCGCTCTCTCTCTCTATCTCTCTACCTCTCTCTCTCTCCCCTCTCTCTCTCTCCTCTCTCCCTTTCTCTCCTCTCTCCTCTCTCTATCTCTCTCTCTCTCTCTCTCTTCTCTCTCTCTCTCTCTCTCTCTCCCTCTCTCTCTCTCTCTCTCTCTCTCTCTCTCTCTCTCTCTCTCTCTCTCTCTCTCTCTCCCTCTCTCTCTCCCTCCTCTCTCTCTCTCTCTCTGTCTCTCTCTCCTCTTCTCTCACTCCTCTCTCTCCCCTCCTCTCTCTCTCTCTCTCTCTTCTCTCTCTCTCTCTCTCTCTCTCTCTCTCTCTCTCTCTCTCTCTCTCTCTGTCTCTCTCTCTCTCTCTCTCTCTCTACCTTCTCTCTCTCTCTCTCTCTCTCTCTCTCTCTCTCTCTCTCTCTCTCTCTCCTCTCTCTCTCTCTCTCTCTCTCTCTCTCTCTCTCTCTCTCTCTCTCTCTCTCCCTCTCTCTCTCTCTCTCTCCCTCTCTCTCTCCCTCTCTCTCTCTCTCTCTCTCCCTCTCTCTCTCTCCCTCTCTCTCTCTCTCTCTCTCTCTCTCTCCCTCTCTCCCTGTCTCTCTGGCTACCGTCGTGATGGTGTTGTGTAGTGAGAGAGACGCAGCTGGAACAACACGTACCTTCAGATCAGCCACCGAGAGAAACCTCGTCATGGCCGGATTAAAAAACTCCCCGTTTCCCCCGTTTATTATCCTGCAGCCACGGGGTCGAGGGGTCAAGAGGTTCCTGCTAAGGCTGAACGCTAACGGAAACGCTGCCGGGGGCAACGCACCCTCGTCTTTTCGGAAACAAGAGACGCAACTGTTTTCACGTGTTTAAGTGTGTTTGTGGTGGTGGTGGTGGTGGTTCGGACCGTGTTTAATACGAGTTACGCCGGTGGCCATGACACCACACACATGACGTAATGTGCGGTGATAGACGAAGCGGAGTGAGAGTCTGCGTCGTGTTCAACCGCTCCGCTCTCGCTTGTCTCGCCGATCTCCAAATGTTCCCCCCGCAAATATTTGGTCTCCCTGTCATCGGGGTCATTAAACTGTGATGACAAGACGATAAAACATTGCATTTGTTTCTTCCAGATATTATTTTCATCCATGTTTTCCACATTACGTGTCCGTCTCGTCGGGATCATAAAGGTTTGATAAAAAAAACATTTGTTTGTGATTCATGTACGATATATTTATCCCAAACATTTACAAAATGGTGTCCTTGAAATGTGTTCCTGTGCCATTCTTTGAATTTCGATGAATGATAAGACGGTGGAATCACATGAATAATCTAAATAAAATAGTATAGCACTCAGATCCTAATACGAATGCATGCAATACAAAATAACACACAATCATCAGCCACACACACACACACACACACACACACACACACACAGACACACACACAAACCCACACACAGTAATCAGCCCGGTCTATTCCGGACAGGCCTGGGAATGGTGCAGAAGAGGGAATGGGGATGATAGGGTCCCAGTTCGCCAGAATAAACACACAGACACACACACGCACACACACACACGCACACGCTCACACACACAC
>PIJE02002237.1:12500-16377 GCA_002895965.2 Coryphaenoides rupestris
TCCCTCTTCCCTCCCACACTGGCCTGGGGGAGAGAGGAGGTAGGGAGGGAGGGAGGGAGGGAGGAGGTAGGGAGGTAGCTAGGGAGGGAGGGTGGGACTAGACGAAGGAAAACCCTCCAGCAGCACTCAGAACCCCACTGGGTGGCTAGTAGCTACTGGCTAGTAGCTAGGAGCTAGCAGCAGCAGCAGCGCTAGCGAGGCAGGAGCATCGTTGGGCCGCCAGGTATCAGAGCTTAAAGCCTCTTTATCCCCCTTCAGAAGTGTTCTGAAGTCAGAACAAATCGGACGCCCGAATCCGCCTTCTACCTCGTACAGTTCCACGGAATTGCCCGATATTGGCGGCGGTGCTAGAGTATTAGGGGGCTGTCCGTCAACCTACCGAGATCTGACGCCGGCCTCCAAGCCCCGCCCTCCTTCCTTCGTACCCCACTCGTCTGTCCTATCGCTGAGGAGGGGGGCGGGATACATCGGATCCATCGGATTCGGGGAGTGACTTTTAGAGAATCGCGGAATCGGAAGCTGGTTTTCCGACGCGTTCCGGAGCAGTTCTCCTCTCTGTCTTCTTAACTGCTACTACTTTGTTTGCCGCATTTGGAACTAAGCCCACAGCTCCCACGTTGAAAGTGACAAATCGACGTCCGATGCGTTTCATGGATCAGCCCCCCCCCCCCCCCATGTGGACTCGCTCCGTTCTGTTCCAGCTATTTGTTGCTCCGTGTAAATCCTCCCCAATGGCGATCAATCGGCGTATCGATTAGCTCAACACCCTACTATGCCAGGCTAATAGGCTAGCTCGCTCGCTAGCTAGGTAACACAGGACAGTGGCGGCCGGTGGGTGTGGTCTGTGGGGCGGGCGGGCGCGCGGGTGGAGGTTATATACTGGGTGGTGCCATCCATGTGTGTCGTGGTGTGGTTGGTTGGGTGGAGATGTGTTGTATTAGTGTGGATGATAGAGTCACAAGTCACCTGGGTGAGGAGCGAGAGAGAGAGAGAGAGAGAGAGAGAGAGAGAGAGAGAGAGAGAGAGAGAGAGAGAGAGAGAGAGAGAGAGAGAGAGAGAGAGAGAGAGAGAGAGAGAGAGAGAGAGAGAGAGAGAGAGAGAGAGAGCTCCGTGGATGTGCTGACACCGGGGCGTGTGAGATGCGGAGATACTCAAGTTTCACGTTTCGCAGCTTTCTCTGTTTCACAGCCTTTCCCCTTTTACCCTACACATCGTGTACGTTCCATCTGTGTGTGTGTGTGTGTGTGCGTGTGTGTGTGTGTGTGTGTGTGCGTGTGTGTGCGTGCGTGTGTGTTTCATTTGCACTTAGAACACCGCCGCTGCTGTCAAAGTACACGTTTAAACAAAGTATCCCTTCGTCCCCATTTATCTATCTATCTATCAATCTATCTATCCATCCATCTGTCTGTCTTTCTAGCCATCAATATATCTATCCATCTATCTCTCTCTCTCTCTCTCTCTCTCTCACTCACACACACACACACACACACACACACACACACACACACACACACACACACACACACACACACTGCTCCTCAGCTCTGCTTTCGCATCACGCCCTGGCAACACCCACCGACTGCAGCATATCTCCATCGGTATCACCAAGGTTACCGTCAGTAGCCACGGATACCGTAGGTGGGACCTGAATCAGGCGGATGGGTGGGGCCGGGAGGCTATATATAGCACTATTCTTATACGCGGCGACGAGTGACACCTAAAGACTTAGGAGACTCAACTCCCTCTCTTTCTCTCTCTCTCCCCCCCCACCCCCCCCCCCCTGTGCATCATCATTAGCAGAGGTCGAAAAATCGATCATTGACTAATAATCAAAACCATTGATTGTTATTATTTCACTTTGGCGGTTTCCGTTAGCGTCGTCGTTTCCTTGCGGCGCACAATATGAAACCGTCTGCATCTGGGGGGGGGGGGGGGGTGGGTGGTTCTCTTCCTGCTCTCGTCGACGTGGTTTCAGGAATTAATTGCAACAACGCCACAATTTGCAAGAGAGAGAGAGAGAGAGAGAGAGAGAGAGAGAGAGAGAGAGAGAGAGAGATCGCTCGCAGACGATATTCCGCATCCCCCCCCCCACGACGACAACAACAACAACCAACAAACAACAACAACAACAACGCCATCCTCCTCCATATTTATTCCACATTTATTCCTCCTCGAGCCGTTGCCGATCTGCGACGCGTCCAAGCGATCCGTCTTCCGCTCGTGTCTCGTGTGAGTCTGTGAGTTTGTTAGCAGCCGACGCACAACGCAACACAACACAACGCAACACAACGCAACGCAACGCAACGCAACACGGGGGCCACCGGGGCCGCGATGCATTTATTTAAGGAAGAGGGGCCGATAAAAAATTGGTGTTTCCATGACAAACGGAGACCTCCGCCACCGCCCGACCCCGCCCCACACCCACCCCCCCCCGACATCCAGAGCACTCAAGCACAAATTGAGGGGGAATATTCCCAGACATGCTCTGGCTTTCTCTGCCGGGAGTGGGGGTTGTGTGCGTGTGTCTGTGTGTGTGTGTCTGTGTGTGTGTGTGTGTGTGTGTGTGTATTACTGAAACTAGGGAGAAGTCTGTATCGACACGTGTGTGTGTGTGTGTGTGTGTGTGTGTGTGTGTGTGTGATATGTCATATTTGCGATTATTTTGAGAGATATTTTGACAGATTATGATGAACTATTTGTGGGAGTGATACCCACGATGTGTCAAGTGTCTTCACTGAAAAACATGCGTAGCATCGCACACGATGTGAAGAATATTGCACGAGATGATGAATGGAAATGTTGCCAGGTAAGTGCGAGTGATTTACCAGAACATCTCTAACAAAGTATGCTTAAAAAAAAAGCACGATGGGGACAAAATCGTCAGTGTCAGGGACATGTCCCCCAGTGTCCCCAGTGTTCCCAGCGTCCCCGGATGTAGAGGACACCTCCAACTGAAGTCCTACCCCGGGCAACAGCCTCCAGTGATGACGAAGCCCGGCCAGGTGCTCCGAGGAGCGAGTGGTCAGGAAGGACGGCAACCTTGACGCCACACAAACACATTGCTATTCAGCACCGGCTCCAGCCTGTCCTCAAAGGCTGTCCCTGGACCGGACAATGCAGCACGTGGGCACGCATATACATACATACATACATACATACATACGTAACACGCACACGCACACACACACACACACACGCACAAGCACAAACGCATGCAAACACACACACACAAACGCATGCAAACACACACACTGTGGACAAAAAGAGATTCAGGATGCTGGCTTCTGCAGGTACAGTGCGATTGCTTATAAGTTAATGCCTTCATCTCTGTGTGTGTGTGTGTGTGCGCGTGTGTGTGTGTGTGTGTATGTCTGTGTGTGTGTGCGTGTGTGTGTGTGTGTGTCCATGAGTGTGTGATATTGCAGACTGCAGTACTGGCTTTCAGTGAAGAACGATGAGGAAAGGAGAAAAGAGAGAGAATCTAATCTCAGAATCTAAGGAGGACAAAACAAAGCATCTTGTCCCACACACACACACACACACACACACGCGGGTACACAGAAAATGAGCACCCAAAAACCACACAAAACACAGATGGAGCTTCCTTGGAGACGAGGAAGTGGCGGGAAAATAGGAAAATAAAAGGCGGAGCCAGCAATCGATCACACTGACGATCACCGGGGAATCCCCTCCCTCTCCAACACACACATACAGTATGAGCTGGAGCACCCACCACCACCCACCAGCACCACCTGTAAGGCTCTCTCTCTCTCTCTCTCTCTCTCTCTCTCTCTCTCTCTCTCTCCTCGTTCTCTTGGCTGTCGCGGAGTATTGAATAGCACATCGGTGCATCTTAGCACAGCTGCGCGAGAGAGAG
>PIJE02002237.1:21776-29276 GCA_002895965.2 Coryphaenoides rupestris
ACAGACAGACAGACAGACAGACAGAGAGACAGAGCGACAGACAGCTTTGACTCCCGTCGTCTCCTGAGATCGTCAGAGACAACAATCGAGAATTCAGCAAACACCTGACAGACAGACAAACAAACTGATGGAAAGGAGGACAGGCAGACAGACAGATATGAGGCTGGGGGGAGGCTGGGGGGAGGCTGGGGGGAGGCGGGGCCTGTTAGGACCCAGAAACAACACTTCCTCTCTCCGCTCCACACCGGAGGGCTCGGCCAGGTAGAACTGCTGATGTGGCGCGGATCGATCCGCTCTCCGCTCGGCCTGCGTGGCCCACAGGGACTGACTTACTGGCTGGCTGGCTGGCTGGCTGGGTGAACTGAATGACTGAGTGACTGTTGAACTGAACGACCGGCTGCTGAACTGACTGACCGGATGGCTGAACGTGACTGCCTGACTCTTGAACTGACTGACTCGCTGACTGACTGCTGAACTAACTAACTGACTGACTCTCGAACTGGCTGGCTGCTGAACTTGACTGACTGACTTGCTGGCTGAACTGAATGACTGACTTGCTGGCTGAACAGACTGACTTGCTGGCTGAACTGACTGACTGACTTGCTGGCTGGACAAGCTGACTTGCTGGCTGAACTGACTGACTTGCTGGCTGAACAGACTGACTTGCTGGCTGAACTGACTGACTGACTTGCTGGCTGAACTGACTGACTTGCTGGCTCTGACTTGCTGGCTGAACTGACTGACTGACTTGCTGGCTGAACAGACTGACTTGCTGGCTGAACTGACTGACTGACTTGCTGGCTGAACTGACTGACTTGCTGGCTGAACAGTCTGACTTGCTGACTGAAGACTGACTTGCTGCTGAACTGACGCTGACTTGCTGGCTGAACAGACTGACTTGCTGGCTGAACTGACTGACTGACTTGCTGGCTGGACAGCTGACTTGCTGGCTGAACTGACTGACTTGCTGGCTGAACAGACTGACTTGCTGGCTGAACTGACTGACTGACTTGCTGGCTGAACAGACTGACTTGCTGGCTGAACAGGCTGACTTGCTGGCTGAACAGTCTGACTTGCTGACTGACCAGACTGACTTGCTGCTGAACTGACTGACGACTTGCTGGCTGAACTGAACTGACTGACTTGCTGCTGACCTGAGACTGACTGACTTGCTGGCTCTCCAGACTGACTTGCTGGCTGAACTGACTGACTGACTTGCTGGCTGAACTGACTGACTGACTTGCTGGCTGGACAGACTGACTTGCTGGCTGAACAGACTGACTGACTTGCTGGCTGAACAGTCTGACTTGCTGACTGACCAGACTGACTTGCTGTCTGAACTGATGGAGCAGCAGTTCAGCAGTAAAGCGTGTGTAAACGGAGACGTCTTAGGCTGTTGCTGTGTATCCAGTAGGGACGCCGTGATTGGTCGATAGATTCAACGCAGAAAATATGACATCGACCTCGACGTCGATGTTAATCGGTCCGAATAAATGAAGCCATTTATGACGCTACACTTAGTGTGGACATGTTTTAATATTTATAATAATAATTAATAATGACTTGTATCGCTGTAAAGCATTTTGTACTCAGTCTACAGTCTTTAGCCTTGAGGCCAGTGCATGCTGGGAAACGCTTTGAAATACAATAAAGGATTCAGATTATTCATATGATCCACATTCATATGATTCATACTCTTATACGCTAAGCTTAATGTTTAGTGTATAATAGTATGATAGTGTATAATAGTATGATAGTATATAATAGTATGATAGTGTATAATAGTATGATAGTGTATAATAGTATGATAGTGTATAATAGTATGATAGTGTATAATAGTATGATAGTGTATAATAGTATGATAGTGTATAATAGTATGATAGTGTATAATAGTATGATAGTGTATAATAGTATGATAGTATATAATAGTATGATAGTGTATAATAGTATGATAGTGTATAATAGTATGATAGTGTATAATAGTATGATAGTGTATAATAGTATGATAGTGTATATAATGAGATGTCATAGCGATGAACTTAGGATAATAAAATGTTTCGTGCCCATCTGTGACATCACAAAGTTGCCTCACTCGGAGGAGAGAGAGAGGGGAGAGGAGAGAGGAGAGAGGAGAAGAGAGGGGAGAGAGGAGAGGAGAGAGGGGAGGGGAGAGAGGGAGAGAGGGGGGGGGGGGGGGGGGGGGGGGGGGGGGGGGGGGGGGGGGGGGGGGGGGGGGGGGGGGGGGGGGGGGGGGGGGGGCGGGGGGGGGGGGGGGGGGGGAGGGGGGGGGGGGGGGGGGGGGGGGGGGGGGGGGGGGGGGGGGGGGGGGGGGGGGGGGGGGGGGGGGGGGGGGGGGCGGGGGGGGGGGGGGGGGGTGGGGGGGGGGGGGGGGGGGGGGGGGGGGGGGGGGGGGGGGGGGGGGGGGGGGGGGGGGGGGGGGGGGGGGGGGGGGGGGGGGGGGGGGGGGGGGGGGGGGGGGGGGGGGGGGTGGGGGGGGGGGGGGGTGGGGGGGGGGGGGGGGGGGGGGGGGGGGGGGGGGGGGGGGGGGGGGGGGGGGGGGGGGGGGGGGGGGGGGGGGGGGGGGGGGGGGGGGGGGGGGGGGGGGGGGGGGGGGGGGGGGGGGGGGGGGGGGGGGGGGGGGGGGGGGGGGGGGGGGGGGGGGGGGGGGGGGGGGGGGGGGGGGGGGGGGGGGGGGGGGGGGGGGGGGGGGGGGGGGGGGGGGGGGCGGGGGGGGGGGGGGGGGGGGGGGGGGGGGGGGGGGGGGGGGGGGGGGGGGGGGGGGGGGGGGGGGGGGGGGGGGGGGGGGGGGGGGGGGGGGGGAGGGGGGGGGGGGGGGGGGGGGGGGGGGGGGGGGGGGGGGGGGGGGGGGGCGGGGGGGGGGGGGCGGGGGGGGTGGGCGGGGGGGGGGGGGGGGGGGGGGGGGGCTGCCGGGCGTGGGGGCGCTGATACAGGACGCAGGCCGTGGAGGAAAACAGCGTATTTCTGATTGGGAGGGCTGGCGGTAACTGGATGGAAGGTGCGTGGTGGAAAGACCTGCGGGCGTCGATTGCTGGGAATGTTTAGTGGCACCGGACGAGTGGGAGTACGGTAGTGTGCGTGTGCTCTGCGTGGTTGGCTTTAGCGCGAAAGTGGTGAGGCGTCGGTTTCTAAGGGGGTGCGCTGTGGGATGAAGAGAGCGGTCTGGCCGAGAAGTGTCCGCTAGGGAGATGGTGGAAGGTGGTATTGTGCCATGGTGGGGGGGTGTGGGGGTGCCAGGTGGAGGGGAGTCTGGGAGGAGCGGGCGCTCGTGTCGCGGGGGAGCGCGCCAGCTGAGTCTGTCTGCGCCGCCGGGGGGGCTCGGGCTGGGGCCTGGAGGCCCCCCCGGCCTGTGCACCGTGTCTTCCGAGGGCGGGGGTGCAGGGGGGCGGGTGGGCGTGGGACGCTGCGGCTGGCAGGTGGAGGCAGTCCTGCGAGGGCTGAAGCCGGACACGAGCTCACAGCACTCACACGACGTGCGGTGGTGGTTTGTGTGGGAGGAATTGCGGGCTGGTCTGGTGTGGGGTGAAAGAGATGGCGGAGCTGACTGTGGGCAGTTGGTTGTCTCCGGGCGGGGGAGGGGAAAGTTCAAGATGCGATTCAGGTGGCAGGGTTCAGGTGCGGGGCTGTGGAGTTTGTCGCGTCCCGCCGCGGGGGTGCCAGGCGGCAGCGTCGAGCAGTGAGGGGTGTCGGAGGGTGTTTCGTCGGCCCGTGGCAGGGGCGGTGGTGAGCCGTGGGCTGGTGTGGGGCGCTCTTCGCTTGAGGTGGCAGGGAGCGCCTCCGGAGGGGGGGAGGACTGTCCCGTTGCGGGAGGGAAGCGGGAGACAGGCCAGCAGGTCCGGAGGGAGCGCCAGGGAGAGGGGAGACCGCGAGAGTGAGGGGGGGAGGGAGCCGCGAGAGAGGAGGCCAGGCCAGAGCGGGCGGGTCACCGCAAAGGAGGGGGAGGCGCAAGGGCGCTAGCGAGTACCAGCGCCCGTGCCGCTGGCGGGGGGGTCGGGAAAAGGCGCCCTTCGCGGTGCGGGGAGGGTTCGGCAGGGGGACTGAGGGGAGGCTGGCGTGCCGTGCCCGCGCTGGTCCAAGAAGAAGGCAGGCGTCTGGGGAGTGGCAGGAGAGGAGGAGGTGGGGAGGAGGGAGGGGGGGGAGGGGAGGAGGAGAGGGGAAGAGAGAGGAGGAGGGTGGAGGGGAGAGGAGAGGAGAGGAGAAGGAGGAGGAGGGTCAGGAAGTTCAGGCAAGTGTGCCCCCTTTTTTACAATCTGTGATGATCGTGATGATTTTTTTAAAATCTTAATTCATTCATTTTCTGTAATGCGGTAAACGCTGTATTATATTTAGTATTATATAACACAATTAAAGGTGCTGTAGGTACTATTTGAGAGTTGTAGATATTATCTCACAGCATATTTTCACTCACTAGCAGCTGTGGTCTGTCGTGGCAATTATCCGATAATAATTGTGTCTATGGTGAAAGAGTCTAAAACAGACAAAATAATTGTGTCTATGGTGAAAGAGTCTAAAACAGACAAAGTACTTGTAGCAAATTAAAGAGTTTTAATGGATGCATCCATCAGACTACCCTCTAGCAGAGTGAGTACAGACCAACCCGGACACACTATATTTAAACATAACCCTCACCACATGAGGTTCCTGGCCTGACAAAGAACAAACAGTTGGCCCCCCTTTCATGTTGTCTCCCAGACGCATTGATTGGACCAATCTCCTGAATAACATACATCTTATGAAGGTTCCCGAATAACATACATTCAATGGAGGCTTCACTACAATGACAAGACAAACACAATAGGGGTTACTTGAACAGATACTTCAATCAAAGCAACACTTAGTTTCTTGCATTAACATTACTAGATCCTTTAAAGTTGACATCAAATGTCTTCCTGTTTCAAGTGTTGAAGCTATCGACCAATCATCTCAATGCCTTCTGCCAGTGGTTCACAGTAGGGGTTCTCTCAATGATATGCAGATGAAGGCATGTTGCTTGTAGACAGTAAATATGCTATATTTCCATCACACTCCCCCTCTCCCTCTCTCGCTCGTCCCACGCACATCCTCCACCTGATATCCCCCCCCCCCCCCCCACCTCCCCCTCCGCCTCTACATTTGCCCCTTTCCTGTGCCCTCAGTGTCTCGTTCAGCCTCATGCCTATGCGTGCTTCCTCCTCTCTTACCGACATTACTGCCAGGCCTCTCTATTCTCGAAATGGCTCCTCCCTTCGTTATCCTATTGTAACGTCTCGACCAATCATCTCAATGCCTTCTGCCAGTGGTTCACAGTAGGGGTCCTCTCAATGATATGCAGATGAAGGCATGTTGCTTGTAAAGGGTCAATATGCTATATTTCCATCACACTCCCCCATTTGATTATTTTATAATCACACAATCCACCGTCATACCTGATATAGTGCAACTTAGAAGTCGGTTACTCTGACCACATAGTGATTCTAGCCACCGAGACTGAGTTCTTTGTTACTGGTATGGCTTGATAAACTTCTCCTTTCCTGTCTCTTAAACTAAAACCCTGAGATTTATAGTTTGATTGAGATAGCTTATCGTTATAACACTGGCATCAGCACACATTTCAGAAATATACACACAAAACCAAAAAAGTAATTAGAAGAAATAACAATCAGCATAGTAAATAACGATCCAGATTAGTATAATGGTTCACGTTCGATTCTTATGTCAGAAAGTTGGGTATCCCAGACAGGGTCAGTCACAAAGCACATTCATCATCATTGTCTCTGTAGGACTCTTGAAACCAGAAGTGACAATTCTTTTGAAACAGGTGATAAGTACCATGAAGAAGAGTAATATGACTATCATATAGAGCACATACTTCAAAATGGAATTCCCTAGATTTCCTAGCCATTCGCCCAATGGATCCCATTTTCCAGAGTTGCGTTCGTGCAGTTCATCAATGTTCTTGCGCATATCATCTAAAATGTCAGTGATATTTTCAGATGTGTCAATGATATCAGTACAACATTCCATACCTATTACTGTGCATGTTCCGCCTGCAGCCGCTAATAGGTAGTCCAAGGCGGCCCTGTTCTGCAGTACCATGAGCCGAGTAGATGCAAGTTGGTTTGAGAGCATGGATATAGCCTTTGGCTGGTTGGCTATTAGTGGTTGGCTATTATTTCCACTGTCACAGACAAATCACGGACTTGGTCAAGCGCCGACATGACACCATAGGTAGGGAATAAAGCTCCTAAAATCCTGGTCCATTTAGTCTGTTGACGAGTGTAGAAAATATCTTTAGGTATGGAACGTTTACCTCGCTTGCTGATAGTCGAGAGTGAGGCTGGGCGCAACAATGGCACTACAGAACCAAGTGCGCAGGTTCCAGTCCACTTATGCCCCTTTTCCACGGTTACTTGCAAACCCAGTATCACCTCCCTCGCCTGCCCACGCGTTCTCCCCCCGCTCCCACTCCCGCTCAGACCGTGCCCTCTCCTCCCACAACCGGAGCTCGCAGACTACTCCACCTACAGTTCAGTTGAGCGAGAACCCAGCCCATATGATGCCTGCCTCACGGCGCTGGAGCTGGCTGACACAGCGAGCATGCTCCAAGTGAGATCGTTCTGGTCACCTGGCTGAGATTCCTGATCTTGAGCTAGAGCTGAGCGTTTCGAACTTACTTGCCATACACGATTGTGAAGAATCTGTCAGTTCTATAGTAGACCTGCCGTTGCGAATGTGGATGGAAGCGGGAGATTAGGTGGAAAGATATCAGTATGTGGGTAGATTCAAGTGCTAATAGTGGACAGTGATCATACGCAGTATTATTGCAAACCCAGTATAGCCCCTGGGGTGCTGGTAGCGCACAGGAATCTGTCACCTGGAAAGTCATAGAAAGTTGACTTTGCCACGTGGAATCTTCGTTAGTAGACCCCGTGCGGGAAGCGATAGGAAGATCATAGGTTTCAGTGCAGTACAGTTCATTCAATGTTCCTAGTGGAGTAGGAAATGATATACCCGTGTGTGTGTTTACTGTACTTTGGGCACACCATAAGAAAGGGCCGGCGATCGCAGCTATCGTGACTGGAACGGCCCTTTCACATCCCATGCATGTCGGGGGATAGTTGCCGACCTTTGTAGTACCTGTGCACTGAAGTGGTCTCAGTGGATAGTGGGTAATATTATCGCATTCCCTTTTTATCCATGACCAGTCCGCATTCTTGGAATTCATTCTGACCAACCCGGATCGATAGTAAGCATGCATTGCCCAGGCTATAGCACATGGGGATAGCGGGACAGCCATTAGGGAGATTAGATAGATAGATAGATAGATGATAGATAGATAGATAGATAGATAGATAGATAGATAGATAGATAGATAGATAGAT
The DNA here is from genome assembly GCA_002895965.2 of Coryphaenoides rupestris. NCBI lineage: Eukaryota > Metazoa > Chordata > Actinopteri > Gadiformes > Macrouridae > Coryphaenoides > Coryphaenoides rupestris. Next base: position 29,156 of record PIJE02002237.1, read on the forward strand.
AGATAGATAGATAGATAGATAGATAGATAGATAGATAGATAGATAGATAGATAGATAGATAGATAGATAGAATAGATAGATAGATAGATAGATAGATAGATAGATAGATAGATAGATAGAT